>CM042337.1:16538860-16676360 GCA_023566125.1 Zingel zingel
TCCTTGTGTGTGCATGTGTGTGTGTGTGTGTGCGTGTGTGTGTGTGTGGTATGAAGGGCACGAAGTACAAAGCCTGGTCCATGTGTTGAAATGCAGCCCCCGGGATGGGCCGTATTATCCCTGCCTACTTCACCAGCAGGGTCCCGGGGCTTGAGCTGGCTCGTGGCCCTTTGTCTCCAAACAGATGGAAATGGGCAGAAGAGAGGAGAAGTGGGGAATCAGAGAGAGAGAGAGAGTGGAGGAGGAGGAGAAGGAGGAGGGGAGGAATAAAATGGACGGAGGAAGAAGAAGGGGAGGGGAGGGGAGAGAAGAGAGAAAGAGTCAGTCTGTTCTCATTAAGTGCTGTATTGAAGACGACGTCCCCCACAATGCGTCAGCAGCGGCGGATGGTCCCCCTCTCATTCAGACTCACGCTCTGACCATCTGTACCGCCGGCCTGTCATAAGGTGTGTGTGCATGCATTAGGCCCCGGCACATGGCCCAATCTGGTGAGTTAAAATGGTGATATTCATTGGGTTTGGTTAAGATCTTTTAAATCCAATTGTTGGCCCTTTGTTCTGGACGCCTCATTGGTTGTGAGTCACTGCGAGTCAGCAGGGGAGCTTATTCAGCATCCTGCTGTCCCTTTTTTTGAGTCTCAGAGGCACGCATACGCAGCCAAGATGTAGGTTTATAATTGCTGAATCCTAAAGACATTATCTCAACTTTAATCCTCTGTTATTATGACTAAAAAAGAATTTTTTGCTCATTACTGCCCTGTCTTGAACTTAATTCCCAAAAACGTTTTATCATTTCTCATAATAATCTAGAGATTGTTTTTTCAATTGACTGATTATTTGTTTGGTCTATACAAATAGCAAATAGCAAAAAATGCCAGTTTCCAGATCCCATGGTGACATCTTAAAATGTATAGTTTTGGTCGACACAGACAGTCTTTTTTCAGTTTACTACTGTATATCAAAACCAGAAAATATTCACATTTTAGAAGTTGAAATCAGTGAATTCTTGAGTTTTTGCTTGAAAGAAATACTTAAATTGTTTATTTACATCAAAATATGTGCTGATCCATCTTGATTTTTGTTACTGACCCTTTCTTAACTTAAGATATCAAAAGCATTTTTTTTTGTATTACATTTTTCCGGTCTCCTCATATTATTTAGCATATTAGCTCTGGCCCTTATGAATGAGGTAAAAATGCCAGAGCTGCCTTAAGGCCCTTACTATTACACTTTATATTGTACTTTAGGGAAGCTCCAAAAAAAGGCCTTCAGGACCCCTGAAGGTCAGGGGGTTAGGGTTATATTTCTATTTTGGTAATCTAGCATTGGTTCTTTGTGACTATAGTTGTCTCAATACACTTATATACAGAGTTATTTATA
Organism: Zingel zingel; assembly: GCA_023566125.1. NCBI lineage: Eukaryota > Metazoa > Chordata > Actinopteri > Perciformes > Percidae > Zingel > Zingel zingel. The sequence goes on from CM042337.1 coordinate 16,540,240, forward strand.
TATATATATATATATATATATATATATATATATATATATATATATATATATATATATATATATATATATATATATATATATATATATATATTGGTATATGGTATTTATGCCTTTTACTGTATTTGTTCTGGGTTTCATTTTTATATAGGCTAGTAGATATAGGCTACAATATAGAAGATGTTTATAATCTATACAGAATCCAAGTTTTAAAAAAATCATTAAAACCTACTTGTGCTTGCCTGTTCTTGTACTTCTACTGCTGTGACACTTTGTTAGCAATAAAATGAGAGTCCAATCTCAAATTTAGATTTTCGTTTTTTGGGTTTAAATGCTCGAAAGAAAGAAGTTTGCCCTAAACAAGATGTACCTTTATATGAAACATATGAATTTACAGTACATATACATTTTTTTAATTGCCATTCCATCTTGATAACCACACAGTATATGTACACCTACTCGGATTGGGCCTTTAAACCTTATTTGTCACACACTGAATGTAATTGGCCCCTGAACAGAGAATCTCATCTGGCTGACTGTAAAGTGGTCTGAAAAATCTCACATTCACCCTGCAGTAGACCGAATATCTTTCTTTGTGTGTGTGTGTGTGTGTGTGTGTGTGTGTGTGTGTGTGTGTGTGTGTGTGTGTGTGTGTGTGTGTGTGTGTGTGTGTGTGTGTGTGGTCTCATAAACTGCATCTCTTCCCACTTCGTCTTCATTTCTACGCACGTTCATTTTTCTCCTCTATTTACCAAAAAACCCTCTAAACTCATAAACTCCGTGTCTTTGGGGAGGAATCCATCAATCTTCCGGACACCAAATTGAATTGATCTCAGGGGCCCCCACCTCGCCTTTTCAATAGGTGCCATCTGCGCGCGCTTCCCTCTTTGAATAAACGTGACAGCACGTGCTGCTGCTCGTCTTCACACGACGCGCGTGCCTACGAGCGTACCTCGCTGTGTAATCTGATTTCACTGCTTTCACTGCAGCTGATTGATTCACACACCGGGCCATGGCGGTCTTTTGTTAACTTGAGATAGATGCTATATTGATTTTTTTTAATTAGTCACTTCCCTTATAATTCACTTTTTACTTTTAACCAAGCTAAAATAATTGCAAAATTACTTACAAACAAACAGAGGAGAACACAGACAAACACAAATTATTAGGCTAAATGATTAAACTTTTTAAACTTATAAAACATGTGAGGTGTAAGGTACAGCAAATATATAGAGAACATTCATCTGTCTGCCGGGTCGAAGAGTTTTGATGTGCCTTTTTTTAAGCTTTCAGCTCATGTAATAGAGACAAAGTGCCACATGGTGGCGCACTTATCTTAAACTACGACGCTTGACAGCTGATGATGCACAGATTTTGAGAGAGAATCAGCATGAAAAAGATGTGTATCCACAGAGAATGAATCCAAACTGTGATACAAAATACAAATCAAAATAAAACAGGAGTTTAGTCTGTTATTCTTCAATAGCCTACATCAAAACTCCTTTTCTAAATATGGGTGAATACAGATATTGTTAATACAGATATTGTTAGAGATTAAACACACATCCCCCATCCATGACACAGCTTGGTGTTTATTTGGCTCTCCACTGGGACAGAAAGGGGTCGTGTCCCAGTCATGACATCCATTGTGTTCTGGAGGGGATGAGATATATCTAAGGGTGTGTGTGTGTGTGTGTGTGTGTGTGTGTGTGTGTGTGTGTGTGTGTGTGTGTGTGTGTGTGTGTGTGTGTTTGTTGGGGTAAGGATGCAGTTCAAAGGAGGACAAAATATTGATTCATATACAGCCGTATAATTGCTCGAGGCATCTGTTGCCTTGTGGTTTGAACTTTCAAGTCTGTTTGGGGTCTGAATGAACTGGTCCGAGACCCCCTTTGTCTCGTGACACAATAGAGGACGAATGGCAGCAACAGCAGAGTAATGTGAAATCAATTGGTGGGGATATATGTTTTAATTGATTTTGTGTAGCCTTTATTTAACCAGATGTACTTATTGAGCACTAGTATAGGAATTGGAAAGTGTGTCTACGTATGCACATGCATGAGATAAATAGTGAAATGCATTAATTTTTCAAATGTAGTTTCTGTGATTACATTAACAGAACAATAATTCTTAAAAGCATGTCATTTTGATATCATTCTAAATCATACCAACTGATGCTGTCAACCAATCAGGGTGCAGCATCAAGACTTAAAAAATTGGTTTTCACATTCATTCATTTTAATCAGTGGGAGTTCAACATTTTGGGAAATTTGCTGATCTGATTCGCTTTCTTGCCCAGAATTACATGAGCTCCAGTCGCCATGCTAAGCTAACTTGCTGCTGGCTGTAGCAGCGATATATTTAGTGTACAGATAGGAGAGTGGTATTGATCCTCTCATCTAGCGCGAGACTGAATACGCATATTTCTCAAAATGTCAAACTATTCCTTTAAAAGGAAGCAACGATTACTTGTTTGTAGGTTATGACCAGGTCAATCAAAGAGTGACTTCCCTGTTTTAATTCACAAGGTAAAAATATTAAGATGTTCACAAGAAGCTAGAGCACAAATTGGAGGAATTTCAGGAAGAATGATTTTGTAGATGTTTATCTTTTTGTCTTTTAGCAGTCCTATCCGGTTAATTGTATTGCTACTCTCAGGTTTATCTTGCTGGATAATGGATTGTTTGCATTTGAAGAACATTCTTCTTGTGAGTTCTTCCACAGTTTATTTAAAAAATATCTCCAAGACTGAAAATATAACTCTTAAATAAATCTCTTCCTCGGAGGACACTTGGACAATACAATAAAGCATTCCTGTATTTTATGTCAATAAAAAATACCAGTGCCCCCAAGCTTTTCCTGTAACACTGTAATATGAGTTATAGCCGTTTTAGCAGTAGGGGAGGGTCAGTGTTGAATATCAAATAGTTCTGTGTTCTTCTTCATTAAAGGGCTGGAAGTTATTTGACAGAAAAAGGAATATTTGTTTACATTCCCTTTTAAGAGGCTGCTTCAAGGCCTCAGTGACTTCATTGTGTCTCTTCCACTGACTGTGTCCAGGCCTGATTGCTATCACGCCACTGTTTTGTTCTGTTGCTTTGAGCGGGTGAGTGGTTGAATCACTGACAACTGTTTACCTTGTTCAACTTCATGAGCTGTGACAGAAACACTCTCTTTGCGTGGATGGACGAGAGAATAGATGGTTTTGCTCTTGTCTAAATTGAGTAGAACTTTATACTAGCAATGCCGTTTAACAGCAACAGAATTTAACCTCTGAATCCAATTTTTTTGTTTAATTTAGTTGTAATATGTGTGCTTGGTGTTCTGAACTGACTTCCACCAGTGTCATCTTTGGAGAGAGAACAGATGATGATCCAGCTTTTTTCCATGGCATCAACAGTTTTATTGATCGCTGTCGCCGCTGACATGGGTGACATCCATGTGAAGCAAAGTCTTGTTCAGGCAACAGTAACTGTGTGAGATCCTGCCAATCTCCGCTCCCATCTGCTTGTTTAGAGTGACACTCACTAATCAGACAAATGGCTTCTAATGGTTTTGATTGTAAGGAGATAATCAATTACAAATCACGAGCATTGACAAAACAAATACAATATTATTAAAACGTGTATTTTACCTTTCCATAGAATTACTCCAGTGCATTTTGCAGACACTTTTAAATTAGCTCTTTCCCAGCCCAAGTGGCACACAAAGATCATAGGTCAAAATAGTTTTTGGTCCCGGTTGCCATAGCATCTGATCTGACAAGAAAATGCTTAGATTTTGTACACATGAGTTGTGAATATTAAGAGTGCAATATAATAAAATTAGTTGTTTTATACATTAAAGCAGATATCTTCAACAGAGTTACAGCAGCGGGGCCCTCCAAATCATTGATCGTTTTTTTAAAAAGTTTTTTTAAGTACAGAAAAATTTTTTGCACATCTGTAAAGTGAGAGAGGTGTGTCGGAGGGGGATAAGTAGGTCAAAAGTTGCAGAGAAACTTAAATTTAATAGAAGACGACGTATAAAGGATTTAGGCTTTATAGTAGGCCCAGTTAAATATGCAACTTAATTTTATAAAATATGTAGTAGGGGGTCCCTGCTCTATCCCTCTCTCAGATAAGGGGTCCTTGGCTTAAAAAACGTTGAAGACCCCTGCATTAAAGTATGATGCTGTTGTATGTTTACTTTGTTAAAGCCCCCGCTCCACTCAAAAATGTGTTTTGCATATTTTGACTTGGATGTTTGAGCTTCACTGTGCAGAATGATGTATGTTCAGCGTTTGACACTAGAAGGCTGTTTTTTGTGTTTTTCTGTGTTTAAGACATGTAGGCTACATATGAGATTATTTTATGACATCACAACTAGTTTGGAAGCTAGTCATGGTCCAATATGAAACGTACACACACGTGATGTGGAAAGAAGATATCATTTTAAGACCTTTTTTGTGGAAAAAACATAGACACAAATTATCATTCAAAGTAGAGTATTTTAATATTTCTTAAAACATGTCAGTAGGGGGCTTTAAGTTTCTATCTTAGTATGCTGTATGCTATATTTGCTGACTGGTAACAACTAATGATAAAGAACTTAAACTACCCATTGGGACCCCTCCTGGTGCCCACTTAGAGAATCACTACCTCCCCTGTATACAACACGTTAATGTAATTAACCAACTCAATGTGCAGCAGGTTCACTGCTACATGGTGTTAGTAATATTGACAGTGGCTTCACGTGTTGAAGACACCCCCTAGCGACATATTTCCGTACTACACCCCCATGTGCTGAGAAGCACTGCCCCCTGTGAAATTCCTGACTGCCAGGGTGATTCCTACGGTCACCAAGGGCTGCTTCCTACTGTAGCCTACCGTGTGCTCTGTGGCAAACTATTTCATAACCTCTGGATAAATGATCAACTACGGGAATGATATCTCCACCAATAAAGGGTGAGTTTTGATTTAATAACGCTGAAGATACTGTCGGTCATATGTATTCTGCAGATGTTAGTGTGCGGGCTCAGTAGTGTGTGAAGCTCAGTCTTACATGTTATAATGTCCTGTCTCGATTCGTGAAGCTTTCAAATGGTTACCAGTGTCTAGCCTACCTATTTTTTTATATAGGCTAGGCTACACAGAACAAAGGCTGTTGTTCAGTATGCTGAATGCGTTTTAAAGAAAGACTTGGGAACACGCCCTTGCTGTCTTTCCTACCTGTATGAAAGGGAATGCTTTCAACTTCATTTGAATGCCCGCAAACTGCGGCCAGACCAACGCACAAACCCAGACTTGCGAAGTTAACCCTATTTGTTAATTTTTCGCTACAGTTTTGAGTTTGTTACATTGTCGATTTGGTCAGACAGACGTTTTCATAGCGCCTTTCCCAACAAGAAACTCACAGAGCCACAGTAAGACAGTAAAAAGTCAACTATGTTTCATACGGTTGACTGGATCCGCATTACCCCGGCTGGTGCACCGCAGATCAGCTGTAAACTGTAACCTGCGGCGGCAGAGTTGGATGACGCGGACGGATACATTGTAGCACTAACAGCCTCTGAAAACAACCAGTGAACCCCAAAATATACTAAGCACCCGTTTGTAACCACTGTGGCGTGCTTTGGGGTTTCAAGTAGTCGCCAACATCAGGTTACTGAGGTGAGAGAGAGCAAGAGGGGGGTTCCGAGGCCACAGTGAAACCAGGGAGTTTCCTGCCTCTAGGTCGGCCTGCCTGGTCACAGGTAGGGGCTGGGCGTGTAAACCTGCTCTGGAGCAGGCAGGCAGAGAAGTGACCAACGTTACTGTAAAGCATACTAACCTACTTCCCTCTTTGCTTAAATTCTTCTAGGCTTACTATAACTCTTCCTTTTTGGTTGACTGTCCATAGTTCAGAACCATAGTTCAGCTCAGAAGCTTATCTCCTGTTTATTAAAATGTAGGCTATTATAAGATAATTACTAGGGCATGTAAAATTGGTCAAAAATGCTAAGCAGGTGCTCCTGTAGCACGTGCTCAGTCTGGCCACGTCTTATTGGATGTCTGTTCTGTTTTTTGATCCACTTCACTTGTGATGTTTATCAAACTTTACTTCAATACTTTTTACATAGACCTATTGTTGCTGTGTAGTAGACAAGCGATACCAAGGAGATTGAGTTCTACTATCACCTAAAATTAAATGACTACTGAATGGACATGCTTGGTAGGCCTACATATTATTTAGACTAATGTAAACATTGTTATTTACACAGTGAGTGAAATAAATTACAATAAAAACATACACGTCATCTCAAATCTATAGCTGTCTGAGCAAAATCCGCATGGGAACATAGTTTGACATTGTGAGAGCCACTGTTTCTTCCTCTCCAATAAATTATGCAAGACCCTCATTATCATGAAAACGTGTATGTTCTGGATGAGATTAACATTTGAGAGTTGTGCATTGATTCTTCTTCTTTTTCAGACAAGTGTTGGTGGTTTTGCGTGACAGCTGCAGAGAGAATATTGATAGCGATGATGACACCTGTCAAGAGCTCTCAGATTTGAGGTGGGAGAGCATGGTGAGCTGCGTGGTTGTGTTGCAAACATAGGTCAAAACATGTATGTTAATATCAGTTAAAAGCATTTAAATGTACAGGTTTCAGGGTGAACATTTTCTTGATGTTGAACTCAAGTTTTCTTCTGTAGTTGGACAGAGTTACTGTATTCCAGTCACATCTCTTGTATCCACAGGGCATAGGGCTGCATTGGCTGGCAATATGTCAGTCAACTACAATGGCTTTTATGTTGCCATGGTGATTTTAATAAACAGGAGGTAGCCTGCAACCACCTCATGTATCTTCAAATGACTGTTGACACCTTGAGTATTTAATTATTTTCAAAATGTCTAAGAGGTTAGAGCTAGCATAAGTTGTTGAATAACCCTAGTCAAGCAGGGAAATAGCACTGTCCCTTAGAAAAAGGAGAAGAAAGGAATTGCTTATCTCGCCTTTATCTCCATTTCATGAATTGGTTTGTCACTGTTGGACTGGTTTGTTTTAAGTGCTGTATTAGAAAAACATTGCTGATAAGTTAGTCTGCTGAGAGGAAACAGGCAATATGTGAGGGTCGCCCCCCTACTGTCTGTTAACTCAGGCTGTTTCGCCTGTTTTTGTGTCATGCATGATATGTCATGAGATAAACAGTAATACCGCTAAGGAAATTAGGTCATTGAGGCAGCAAAAAGTGACATTCACCAAGATAAAATATAGCAAATGTAACCACGCATCACAATAGCATAAGAAGCTGTACAAACACTGGGAGTAATATTCAAATATTCAAATAAAGGCATGAATAAGAAAATAAATATAAATGCAATTCATCAATATTCCATGGTGACATTTTGGTGTTTTTTTGTCACATAATGAACTAACCATATATATAGAACAATAGATATGACATGATGTCATAACTAATTGTTCTATATCTATGGAACTAACCATTTCTTCTCTGAGTCATAACTCAGTCCTATCTGAACACACAGACATGATACACACACATTTATAAATTCATGCGCCTTATATCTCCAGAACTTGCCTTAGAATCATCACGTTTTGAAGTTTTCTTTAGTTTCAAAGTATCCAGTGTCTGACTCTGTGGGTTAACACTATGTTATCCAGTCAGGGGGAATGGATTGTTTCCCTCCACAGCGTCTCCGCCACAGGCCACGCCCCCAGCTAAGACGAGTTACCGACCAAGTGTATGGGTACTTTGCAAGCAAGAATTGTTAATAGCTAATTTGGCATGCTCTTGATGGTGCCAATTTGCCAAAGCAGTTGGTTTATGACAACCTGATGACCTCAGCTAATGCAATGATCAACAGCTGGTTTATTTAATGACCGCTCTGGATCAGCTTATTGTGGTTGCCTAGTAACACCAGCACAAAAATGCAACCGGTAAAGGCCAAATGTGAATGAAGCATAGTGTTAGTCAGACATACCTGTTGTTGAGAGCAGATATAAACTGATAGCGGTTTGTAATCGACACTGCACAAGAGATGCATGCTAATTATCCTTTTAGTCAATGACATGCAGATTCTAATAATCCAATCTCTTTAAATGCTAATAGTGCCCCGGATCTGCTGCTGCCACATTCATATCTCACAAGATATCTGAGGGGTTAAATTCGGTGACACTCTGGAATGTCGATTGAATTCCACAGAATGAATTACCCTCATTTGCTCAGTCATGGACAGGAACACAATGAGCATGTGACCGGGCCAGACTTCCACTGTGACTTGCTTTAATGTTCCCTCGTGTCCCGGCATGTCTCATGACTGCGGCCGTCACAGAGTTACCTTCTCTCAAGCTGGAGTGAAGTCATTATTGTGCATGAGCTAGTTGTCTCTTGTTATGGTGTTAGGTGATGTGTTATGATGGTGATAATAGAGGCAGAGCTACATGGGCGTCATGGTTACGGAGGGAAGGTTGAGGCGAGAGGGAGAAGTGTCAGCGAATGAGCTGCATGCTGATGGCTGGTAAGTGACAGAGCAGGCTTAATTTTTATGAATGACTAAAACAGATATGTTTAACAGATTATGTCAAGAGGCAGGTCAAATGTCACAGCCTAGTTATCCACAATAACAATTTGGTAATTATGTGTTAATCTACAATAAACCCATCATCTCATGTTGGGTAAACTTAGGTCATATACACCATGAGCTCTAAATACATATAAGCTTTTAATAGCATATTTGCTCAAACTGGCATTGCTCCAAGACTACATGTTGTCTACAAATCCGGCCCTGGTTATATCAATTGTCATTTTCTGAACATTTTCCTCTTTTTTGCTAGAGTTCAGTTGGATTATTATTCTTCTTAAGAAGAGAAACTGTTGTTTTCATAGCGGATCAGTGTAAAAAGTAGTGTTGCAATGGTGCAGGAATCAAAGACGTGCCATGAAAGGCAGTGCGATTTAAGGATGAATCACTGATGAGTGTGAATGAGCTACAGGAGGCTTTTCACTTCTATTCTGTAGAAAGAACGGATGAACGGCTTGCCTGAAAGGAGGTTTTGAATGAAAACCGAACGGATCATCTGATCTGGATCATTAGATGCTTAATTTGCTGCTTTGCACAGGGAAACTGGAAGTCCTCTTTCTGCGCCTCTGACTCCTACTCATACAGTAATTGTGTCTTCAAAGGTTGAGCTCAGCAGGTCAGTTTGCAGGGTGGCTCAGTGACTTCAGACTGGCTTTAAACGTTTGTCAGTGTGTTATGGGGTCAGTAAATCCAGTAAGTCCTGAGTAGGTCGTGCCCTTTCCCAGAGTTTCTGAAAGGTCCGTTTCAAAATGACTCTTAATCGGCTCAAGCTGCAGCTGTAACAGTACAATACCATGCATTTGTGTGTAAACTACACAGAGCATGTTGTGTCCTTTATGAAAATGAGAATATTGGAAATGATGATGTTTGAGATATAACACTGTACAGTACTGTAGTCAGGTTGTCAAGATAATCGAATCTCGCCAAGTGGCCATGCTGACTGCTTTTATTGGACGTGATGTGAAAGGTGCAGCCGAGCAAAGCTGATTTGTTTACGGCGCCTGACAGCAGATGTCTCGTGGCTCCGGTGTAACTTCGCTCTAGCTCCTTGCTCCGAGATGAAAGTATTTTCTTGGGCTGTTTACGCACGGTTGTTGGTTGAAATTCCCAGTTTAGGCCGCTGGATGTTTATTCTGTGTTTGTTCCTCGAGTTTGCTCAGGTTATTACACCTGTTAGCTTGTGTGTTTTATTTTGTAGAACACATATTTTATCCTGAGTGTTTCATTGGGGGCATTTGAGCCTTGGAGCTCTTTTTTTGAAAACTCCCTGGTGCTATGTTACATCAAGGAATTTGGGATATGTTTGGCACACACAAGTTTTCCTGAAAAAATAATTTATGTTTTCACAAAGGGGGAAAAAATGGCCTTGTGAGAAACTATACCTTTCATGCTTCATGATTGCTGTGATAATGTTGCCCTTCCTCCTCTCCCGCTCCTCGTTGCCAGTGTTTGCCAGGACAAACAGACAAGCCGGCAGCTCAGCAGGGGTCTTGGATTACCGCGAAGAACCTGCCAGGGCTCCCTGCCTCCCTGCCTCCTTTCCTTCCACAGTGGGGGATTCCTATTTCAGCCTCAGACTCTCCCCGCAAACTTAAAGTGGTTCCGCTTACCAATTTTCTCTGGCATGGCAAAGACAGAAACCACATGTGAGAACACCCGCAGATCCTGTTTCACTTCAATATAGACCTCAGAGACAGGCCTCTCGCTGGGTTGGTGGTGAGCATGTGCAGGACTGTACTGAACAGTTGGCTCAGCGTGAAGTATCTGAAATGGTTAGAGATAATATGCGGAGACGTTGATTCCTGAGAGAAAACACACCGAAGCAGGAAGTAATCTCTTTACTCGTGGCTGCCCTCTGACTGAACCTGGACCACGCACTCATTTAACCCTTATTAATCCCTCATTTAGCCACGTGCCCTTGCTTTTAAGAGGATTAAAACAGATGATGGAAATGCGTCTGTGATTTTGTCCAGCTTGCTTAGCAGTCATTCATCACAGTGAAGCATTAGCAATGTCTGGCCACTTCCATCTTGATACAGGTTCCTTTAAACCCACTGGGCCCAGGAGCCAGATCTAGAATACAAGAATGTATTGTTAAATATACCTCTGGTTTTTATTGTATTTGTTTGGAATAATAATTCGTTGGAATAGAAATTGGCTTTTTAGTTCACATTTAACTTTTGAATTACATTTTGGGAAATGGCCCCCGGGTCATTTGAGTTTGAGACCCCTGCTTTAAGCTAAGATTTTCATATCTGAATTACCCAAATAGGTTAAGTAAAATAAAATGTCATCTGTTCTGAGACATATTAATGTCAAAGAGGATTTAAAAGTCACCTATGTTAAAAAAAAAGAAACTCCTATTTGACTTAGGAGCCGCAGCAGCTGGCTGGTAGTGAAACTGCAGAGAACCAGTTAAGGGAGGATTTGTCACCTTGTGAGGATGATTCAGGCATTTAAAAATGATTTGTGCTACGAGCATTTCCAAATATGAAGTTGTGCAACCTTCAAAGCATTTTCAGTAGTCTGTGACAGTCACGCAAGCATTCTCTCACACACACACACACACACACACACACACACACACACACACACACACACACACACACACACACACACACACACACACACACACACACACACACACACACACACACACACACACACAGTCACTCACAGATGTGCCGACACCACAGAACTGGGTCATACTTGATGATCTGTGCCACTGTGTATTTTTGGACCCAGTGAAGTGTGTTTCCCTCCAAGTGGCAGATAAGGATTGCAGTACGTGCACTAAATCTGGATAAGGGACTCATTTGTTTTTCTTTTTTTTTTTCCTGGAGTTGTGAATGCAGAAAAGCAGGGATGTCTTGTGAGTGAGGGTTTGCTCAGGTTCTCACCACCTTTAAGGCGACTAGAGTCATAAATCAGCCATAAATCTTTTGTGCAAGAAGCCTGGCCTGAGAATTATAGTGCAGGTTTCGATCGGGGAGGCGTGCTGCAGCTTCAGACCATGTCAGGACAAAGTGTTGGTATGTAAGAGGAGATAGGAAAGTGTTTAAAGCACTCTGGATGGATGGATGCAGATATTTGAAAATTGGAATTTGTTCATACTTCCCCTAAAATATTGTAGATGGATAACCTATCTTTTTTTTGGAGGGGGGGTTTCCCTTTATTACGTAGTGACAGTGGATAGACATGAAAGGTCGTGTCAGATGGGGGATGACACGCAGCAAAGGGCAGCAGGTCAGATTCAAACCCGCGCCGCTGCAGGACTCAGCCTCCATGGGGCGAACACTCTTACTGGGTGAGCTAGAGGCCGCCCCAGATGGATAACTTTAAGCATAAATATTGTGTCACATAACCTAAAGCTGCTGTTTGAGAGAGCCCTCTGGTTAATATCAGCTTTTCTATCCCCCTCTCCATAGGGTTTGTGGGTGTTAAATGGCATGTGTAGGCGGGCGGGCTCAAAGTGTTTGTGTATAGGGAATTGAGTGTTATCTGAGCAGAAATTTGATTTATGTCTTTTTGAGTTTTTTAAGTTTTAACTACATGTGTATTTCACACTTCACATTTTTGATCTCACCCAGAGATGTCTGAGAGGCTGTGTGTGTGTCATGCAGGTATTCTACACAAATGTTTATAGCATGCCCCAAGCTACCCATGACTCAATTTTCTCTTCTCTTTCTCCCTTTTGTGCAGTTAATCAAAAATGTGCTTTGAGTCTTTGAGCCAAATGTATGTTTATTTTGCCATAAAACCATCTCTGCTCACAATCTCTGACCATACCAAATCAAGTGCACTCAACAAACGTCCTCTGATCATCCTGTCCCCCCCCCCCCCCCCCCCCCCCCCCCCCCCCCCAAAGGGAAATAGCAGTGTCTGGACGAAGGCGCAGCTTCTGTTTCTATCAATGAACTAAATCTAATTTTCAAAGAGTCCAATTTTATTCTGTGTTATTTGCAAGGGGGTAAGCCTTGCCCCAGAACGCGAGGCTCCTATATGGCGCAATTTTGATGCTACCAAGCCATCACTTCCCGTTAGCATCCCATTGACTGCCATTCATTTTGGCGCCACTTTGACAGCGAATAACTTTACATCTGAAGCGTGTATAGACTCTATTTGTCCATTATTTATTTCTAAAGAAACACAACAATGTATAAAAGGCTCCATTACCTTGTACCTCACGTTATGGCTCCGTAGCAGACGTTTTTGTAAAAATAACGTTTATGTCATAACCACGAGACTTACTGTCGCATAGTACAGGAGAAGCTTGCAGGCAGTTTCGTCTTACATTAGCTGATTATGTTTAATTACTAATGTTAACTAGCATTTTAGTTAGCAATAATTAGCCTGTGCCTATGTTATCTCCTTACATATACCTACGCTCTCCGTCTCTGCCATATTCGGAATGATTGAGATTTCTCTTGGCACAGCTACCATAAGACTTCCAACTTTCAGACAGGTTGCTCACGTCACATTTACGTCTTCGAGCTCAGCTGGAGGCTGCTCAGTAACGCTCAGCCATCACCGGAAAAGTGCTTCTAATATCCTTCACTGGTCTCCGTCCAGAGCAACGCATCTGTTGGTCCAGTTTATATACTGTCTATTTGCTAGCTGAATACAAATGGGTGCAAATCAATAGCATCCACATATGTTTTCTGTTGTTTTTTGTGTAGTTGAAGAACCCTAGGCTATTGGGTTCCACTCTCTAAAACCAAACCTACGTCCAGCAAGTATCAGATATGTAATGATATGAAATCAAGGAAGAACAAGTAACTCTTTGTGACGCTGTAACCAGCCGGCATCGTTTAGTATAAATGACTGAAACTGTAAATTAATGAATCAAAATTGAAATAGGTTAGATTTCTGGTGTTTGACGTGTTTCTAGGCCTGTCGCAATATGCAATAACTCAATTAATCGCATGATAAATAAAAATGAGCTTGATCATTTCTAAATGGAAATTATCGCAGCCGGAAAAATTTCCATTTTATTTATTGTTTTTGATCGTGTTTGGTTTTTATTCCAGTGCATTTTTTGTCAACAGAGACTGAGAGTCCATTTTATTTATTGGTTTTGGTTGTTGTGTTCATTTATTGTGGATATTTAAAATGTCTTCCAGTTCCAGTGTTAAATATTCTTTAGAAATAAAAGTTTATTGATCTTTGAAAAGGTGTACCTGCATTATTATGCCATCATCATTATATTAGATGAAAATGGTCTCAGAATGACAATATTATTGTTTATCGCAATCATTTCTGGGACAATTAATCGTCCAGGAAAATGTGTTATCATGACAGGCCTACCTGTTTCCACTATACAATACATGCATCTGCATGTCTAGATGAAGGCTAAAAATGAAATGATACAACAGCATTTCTTCAGTCCTTAGAAAGCTGTTTGATTGAAAATGTTATCCAAGCCTTTTAACAAATGCATCCTGGGGTTGTGTAGAAGTGTTGGTATAGACATACCATAACGCTTCACTGAAAAAGTTTCATTATATTTTACATGCTTTATTTTACATATTATGAAGCATGTCCTAGCCACAAGCAATTCATTTTTTTCAGTATCGTTAATGCATTACTGCTGTGACACTGTGGAGCGAAGTAATGAAAATCTAACATGCATTCTACTGATACAATCAACTGTTTATTAAAAGTAATGACATGTAGGTAGAACGAGGACACGTTGATTGGACCAGTTCTGTGAATTTCTTCCTATTTTACTGTGATGTCACAACTCCCTGAGACTCACTCCCAAACTGGCAACACCTCCATCTTATTGAACTTCTCCTGTGAAAGAGAGGCGTTTATCTTCACCACACCCGCGCTGTTTTCGTCCTCTCAACGCGTGTCAGTGTCAGGCTTAAATAGTTTGCTGTGTGTCATTGTCAGCCGTTTGGGAATAAGAGCAAATTGCTGCTTCACAGTTGCAGTGTTCCTTTTATCTGGAACGCTCAGCTGTAACCTCCTAAGAGCTGCCTATAACATAGTGTTGTCACTGCAGGTTTGTAGCCAGAAGATTGTACTGCAGCTGCAGATAAACACAGGGCACATCTGAGTATGTACTGTATGCATGTGGGGTGCTAACAAAATATTAAATGATAAAAAAAAAAAAAGAAATGTGATGAAAAAAGCCTGTGACTTGAATGATTAATTGTGTAATGTTCTTTATTCGCTGTCAGACACTGTCTCTGTCTTGTCGGCTCCTCCTGTCCCTAACAGTCAGATGTGGGCAGGTTTCCCAGACGTTTCACATTTTGAATTCAAATTTCCCGTCTGTCTCCCCCCACCTTGCTCCCCTCCAGGTTGATGCTTCCTCACCGGGCGCCCCCAGGGTCGCTTTCAAGCCTGACTGCCGACAGCTCGTCACCTCTGTCAGCCTCTTGAGCGAGCCAATTGATCGCCTCTAGCTCAACAACACCGCGCGCAAGGTTTCGCTGCGTCTGCCAGCGGTCCAGCCGAGCAGCCTCTGCTTCGCCCAGAGCCCAGGTCTGGGCAGGACTGCATCGCCATGGACACAGAGTCCACCTACTCGGGCTATTCCTACTACTCCGGACGCTCCCGGGGATCCCACAGGCATGGGTAAGAGTAAATCTTTCTTTGTCAGTAGTTCTGTTTCCTCCCGTCTCTGCTTTTACCTGGAGGGGAGTGGCCAAAGTGTCCTTTTTTAATCACCAAATCCCTACCAGGGCCGAGGCTGCTGTTCGGCAGCTGAACTTGCACACTCTCTAAAGAAGACCAAATATATATCTATTGTAACACGTAGTTGACTGATCACTCAATTGCCTAACTAAAAACGAATGTTGATAATCGATTAGTCATTTATCAAGCAAAAATTACAAACGTACAACTAGTAAAATTGTAAAATCTGTGTTTTTCTTGTTTGGGGCTCATGTCATACAATTATAAGCTTTGTGATTGGATGTTCATTGCCAAAATGCACCTTGGTACATGCAGTTTTATAGACACAGGTTTTCACCTTCAACTGTTTCCTCAAATAACTAGATATGTTGTAACATATTTAGTTTATCTTTTGTACTGATGGTTCAGAGTTCCATGTCCATTCAAGCCAAAGAGCACTGTGACTGTGAGACACGTAACACTGTCTATGGGAAAAATTAAAAGGACTTTTACTTCTGGAACCAGGGACACCAGAAATAGCTCCTCTCTCTCTTCACACATCTGTAATGTCAAAAATGCTGGACGAAAAGAGTTGGATTTTAGAACACACGAAAACAAACTACAATATTGCCTAAAGTTGCTTCTGGCTTCTGTCACATATGGAGCAAACATCCCTATAGAACAGTATCTTGCATTGTTTGTGGTTGTGTGTCTTGTTTCATTGTCAAAAGTTGTTTAATATTTACATACTTAATCTCCAACTTGGACATATTTTAAAAATATTACTTGAAATGACATTTCATAGACTACCCGAATAATCAACTAATAGACAGAATCAACCAGTCAGTTTATCTTTATTCCCTTTTCTTATGCCTGGATTTCCACTACTTTAACCTTCCTTTCCGTACACATGTCCACCCACTGATCCCACCCCCCGTGTATCTCTGTCTTCCTCTCTGGCCGAGCATGTGTGGAGCCCACAGCTTGCATTAGTCTGTCAGCAGTGAAATGGCTGCGGCTGACAGGCCTCAGGAAGGCAGCAGGGGACAGGTGCTGAAGAGGGCTGACTGACTGATGGCTCAGCAGACCCGTTGAGAGCATGAGAGGGAATGAGAGGAGGGTATTGGAGAGAAGGCTCTTGTTCCACAACAGCCCCTCCCTTGTCACTGACGGCCCCCTCTTGCTTGTTCGCCATATATCTCTCTCAGTTCCCCATTGCCGCCCCCCCACTCTCACTGTCACCTGTTGCCGTTTAAGTAACTTTGTGTCCCATGTCGTCGGCTAGGGCTGCTGGATTACGGAAAAAAACATAATGCCGATTACTTTGGTCAATACTGAAATCAGGATTATTTAACCCTGATTACTCATTGTCTTTTGGAGAGATGTTGCATTTATTGAACTTAAGAAAACTGTGAAACAAATCAACAGTGAAGCACCATGAACTGTGAAATCTCCCTTAATACTTTCCCCGTTTGAACTTAAATAAAAATAAGAGTTTACTTGCAAACAGTAATGTGTAAAATAATCGTTTTTCTCAATTAGTCAGATTTTGTGATCATTGGAAGCCAAAATCGTAATCGCTATTCAAATTTCAATAAATTGCACAGCCCTATCGTTAGCCACTTTCTGTCCCTGTCTTATTCCCCGTCGCTCTTTATCCTTCACACTCTTGTCGTCTTTATCTCTTTACTCTCCCTTCCCTCATCATACCCTTGCTCATTTTTTGCTCCCATGTGTCCGTCACGATATGAATGCAGCAGCTGCCCCTTTCTCGTTCGTTCTTGAACTCTCCTCTTGAAACCCCCCCTTCTTAAATGGATTCCTGGCTACGCTCTAAGGATGGGTAGGCGCAGGCGTATCACTTGTTCCCCACTCACTCACATTCTTTGGGGCAGGAATGTGCCCTTGTAGCTCAAAATTACGCAGAAGTCTTGCTTTGGTTGGAATCAAAGATAAGAGGGAGAGGTTAGTGGGTAGCGGTGTGAGCTCATATTCCCCACTACTTCTGTATCTGAAGCCTTTCAAGTGAGTGACAGCAAATTGGAAAGGAACATTATGGGCATCCCCGCCAAGCGCCTTTCCCGCTCCTCTGCTGCTCCTCTCCTACCATGACTGTGCCATGGCTGGCCTCTAATTTGATATTTAAAAAAAAAAAAAAAAATTGTTGCCTTTGAAACTCCTTGTCGTCTGAAGGTAATCTTTTTACGCCGAGGGGTGCCACGCGTGAGGCAGTTCTGGATCGCTGTAGTCTAATTACACCTTTTCCCCGGAACAGATGCAGGAACGTGGGTGCGCAATCGCATACGAATAATTATGCACAGTAACATGATCTTGTCGTTGTATTTGTATGAATGCATAATTTGGGAGGCAATCTTAAACACAATTTGTCCGAATATAATAGAAGGATGGAATGGAATTGGCTCAGGTTTTCATTAACAGACCATGGAGTTTTCCCTCTCATAGCTGGCTCTTTGCCCTTCTCCTGTGTCAAACAATCCTTAACTGGTGTCCAAGATACTTTCACAAAATAGTCCCCTGGTTCTTCAGTAATGGAAGAGTAGCATCTCTGTCCGTGGACGTTACTTCCTGCCAAAAGGTGAGACAACACATGCTGATGACGCTGGTTTCTTTATACATTACAGCGATCCATACATTGTTGTATTTAGCCAGAATCCATAGCTGCACAATTTCACTCTTTGGTCATAATTTTCCATTACCACATGACTTCTTGGAAGTAGCAAGAGGCTGCCATGTTTTGTTTTTGTTTTTGTTTTCCCCCAATATTTCTTTGGTGCAGTGCAGTATTTTGGTGTCGAGTCATTTTACTTCAGTTTTTTCTCTCAAAAGTTTCCTAAAGATGGCTCCTGCACTCTGTCAATTTGAAGTATTTAAATGAATATGAAATTGCAAATCTCATATTAGCAGCTGCTCATGTGGAAAATTGCTTCTTTTGATTGGTATAACTCCAATTATAGGGCAGCACACAGCATTCACATGGGACTGAGTAAGTCATTTAAACTAATTCATTCACAATTAGAATTCCATTTGGAGGTTCCTGAACAATATGCCTCTTGAAGAAGACGTTTTATTTACATTTTATATAGATTTGTAAGTTGACCGTCTGGCTTAATTAGTCTGAATACTGTTATAATAAAATGTGAAGATGTTTAGGAGAGTGAATACTCTGAATACTGATGATGATTGACTGTGCAATCTCTCAACACAGAGCACGGAGGCTGTGTCCGACCATTTCTGAAAGTTTCCAAAACCGACAATCCAACACTCACACCCACTTCACGCTGTGCTAGGGTTTGATCCGATTTAAGCTCACTTTTTTCATGCTTCACCCAACTATTTCTCTGTTAGTTTTAATGTGAAACAGCAGAGTGCAACACTATGAATGTCCTCCAGGAGAGACTTTCTGAAAATCTGTTATTCACACATTTAAATCTCCACCCTCTCTATGATGGACAGCTTTTTACTCCACCTTGTCACTGGAATGTCTCACCTTACTGTAGCATTATCTGTATGAGGCTTATCCTGGGGAGCGGCCAGTTCACAAGACTGCTTATCACACCCAGTACCCCTCCAACTCATCCTGGGTCAACACCAAACTGCATGCGCTACAGTGGGGATTATATTTAGTAGAGCTTATTGGTCAAGTTACAATTATCATTACCAAGAGGATTAAAATCATACTTGTTGGACCTATTAGGCTAAATATTTTAAAAGGAACTGTAATATTGATTTAAATAGAAAATCAAAGTTCATGACGGAGACAGCTTTCTTTTCTACAACCCCATCTCACACGGAGCACTAGACTTCTTGCTCTCGCCCTCCCTCCCTTGCTCCAAAACGTGTTTATGGGTTTGAGATGACTCAGGTGAGTGTGTGGTTGGTCGGTCAGTTTTTATTTGGCCTCATGACTCTGCGCATTTGGCCGAGCTTGAGTCGTCCACCAGTGCCGTGGCTCAGATGGCTGCATTGACACAAAGCTGTGTGGCACACAGGCGCCTGGGTTGCCCTGCCAGCCACAGAGAGAACACATTGGTCCACAGACAGTTTGACGTTCCATGCTAGTTGGCGCTACTTCTCCAATAGCGTCCTGCTATCGCTCTCCCTCTGTGTGAGGTGGAGATTGCGACCACAGCCACACACTCATCCTCAGGTGTTAGATGGAAACGGTGCTTCCAGAGCCTAATTGGCAGGACTCGGCCCCAGCTCTGCCAGGCATCTCTGCCCCTCACGAGACCCCTCCCCCTCCTCCCTCCACTCCCATCCTCACTGTTCCAAAAAAGCAATACACGTTTCAGGGATCCACGCTGGAAGTCACATTCCATTAATCAAATCATAGCACAGCACTCTGTTGGAATACCAACGAGCCGGCTGCATGTTAATGAGGCAGGAAGAGGATGTGGGAAGGGAGGGGAGAAGGGGTGTGTGTGTGTGTGTGTGTGTGTGTGTGTGTGTGTGTGTGTTTGGAACAAGGTTTCAAGACGGTGCGATCACCCCAGAAGCATGCTGAAGGGAGAATGAGAAAACGGAGTGGGGGAGGGGAGAGGCTGGTAGACAGAGGCCGATCTGTTCAAACCACTCCCCGGCTGCCCACAGGTCTGCTCACCTCTGTATTTTCTCGAATGTGCATTCACAATTGCACATTTCAATATGCTGCTGTTCACAATTTGATGTCTAACTTGCATCATCATCATTTGCAGGTTTTTCTTACACATCTGTAGTCTCGCCAGCGTGCTGAGAACCAGGTGTTGCTTTACCTTCTGTTCACAATGAATCACGCTTTGCTGGGATACACAAATGGACATTACACATGCTGTGTGTACTGACACACATCCACCGGTGGTTAAGCCGGTGGTTCCCGATCTTAAAATGAAGTACATGTGACTCCTCATTACAGGTTATCTCTTAATGTGGATTTGGGTTATGGGCATTTTAATTCAAAGATGGATTTGTCCCTCTCAGATAGTTTCATTTTAAGGATTTTTAGAAAAAGGCTTGAAGTAATTCACAAGAGAAATAGAATACAAAATAATAAAAAACAGTTTTGTGTGACATATATATATATATATATATATATATATATATATATATATATATATATATATATAATATATATCAGTAGAAATATTACAGTCATTTGTTTTCCAGTTAAAGTAACACTGTCAGTGAGATTATTTGTACAGATGTAAACACTGGCTGCATTGCATTCTAATAAATGAGTGGAGAAAAAGAAACCGCATTGCTCTTGTATATCAGTTTAGTCGATCCTGTAACTATGATAACTTGTTCATATTGGAGAAAAGGCTTTTAGGGTGAGGTCTAACTGATGTGTTTGGTGAACGTGACAAATTGCAATTTCAATTTAAGTGACTTTATTGGAATGGGTGCATAAAATACAAAGAAGCATCACAGAAGGGCAGAAAAAAGGATGCGAATAACACAAGATATAAATACATACTACAGATGATTCATTATTTGCCATGTGAGACGGAGCTGTGAGATGTGAGAAGGGCTCACAAAGTTGCGGAGCTCGTGGCCGGCTGCTACATATATTTTGCTGTCAGTCTGCAGCAGTCCTCCCTCTCTCCCAGTAGGACAGGAAGTCTCCCCAAGTCGCTTAGATAGAGGAACCCTGGGAATATTTTTATTATTTTTGTATTGACTGATATTGGCTGCTCTGACCTAGGAAGTGCAGCTCTGTCTCCACTGTTCTCTGGTCACAGTAAGAACACAACCCCTCTCAATAGTTGCTAAAGTATCTTAACATGAGCACCTTTTGTCACATTAGTCCAGTTATCCACAGGAATAGGATAACAGCCACCAAACATCTGACAGACGCTGAAATGCAACTTTCATCCCAATTCTTTTTTAAATAGATTTTTTTTCTTTTTAACACAACCTTCTGCTACACTCTGCTCTTTACTTCATGTAGCTGTTAACTTTCCTTTCCTTTCCCCCATAGCTGCTTCTTATTCTGCTGATGACTTTGAAGTAGGATCACGGCTTTTTGAGCCCTGCAGCTCCTCCCAGCCTCCTCCCTGTTCCCTCTCCTCCCCAATTAATAATCACAATCAGTGACAGCCTCTGACTGATGGTCACGTCCACTGGAGTAACCATTTCTACAGGGATCATTATAGCCATAATAATATTTAAAGTAATAATGATAGCTGTAATATATTTAAGGGCTTAAGTCAACCTAATCTCCTGGATTTATCAGACAAGAATATGTCAGTCACTCTGTCCGTGAGAGAAGCTGCTGCAGGCTATTGGAAATGAGCTCTCTCTCACTGTGTGCAGATTTGAAACTTAAGTTTCTGTTGTGATTTTCTGTAGGAAATCGTGTCCACATTCAAGGGAAGTACAATAATAGAGGCGGAAAGCATGCTGGTTAACACCCGTTAATCAAAACACTTCCATCCATCCAATTGCTAACTCTGTTAGACTCTAACCGTTCCACTGCTGTCAATCATTCTCATTCCACTGTTACACTTGCAGGCAGGATATCCTGTACATTATGGTTATGAATTGTTATTGTGGGAGAAAGTAGCGTTCAAGGGCCACTTGTTTTTACACTTCAACATAAGGCTATTGTTAATGGGCACCATATCTTATTTAGCTGTGTAAGACTTTCATTATCCAAACTTTTTGTCTTTGTCATTTTTTGTGTGTGACTTTGAAAAGATTACACCTGCTCTAATCAATATTGTTATAATAACAATGGCTCAAATGAGTTTGTATAATATGAAAGGTGTCGCTTGTAGTTCATCATCCACAGAAAATTACCTGTCTGCAGTTCATTCAGCTCTACAGAACATTTTAGCATCGGTCAAGTCATTGTTTTGGTGGCATGGCCCACAGCTTCAGAGCAGAGTCTCACCACTCTTATCAGCTTCGTTTCCAACCGCAGTAGGCAGCTGATAAATGCTACCTGCCCTGCACCAAACAGCAGACGGAGAAAGTTAGCATCTAGCTGGTGAAGCTAGCCAGCAAGCTAAAGAGCCTGATCATTGTTGCGGCACGATGGCTCAGTGGTTAGCACTTCTGACTCACAGCAAGTTGGCACTGCAGAGTTCAATCCCCGGTCCAAGCGGGGCCTTTCAGTGTGGCGTTAACATGTTCTCCCTGTGTTTGCGTGGGTATCCTCTGGTTTTCTCCCACCATAGAGACATGCATGTTAGGTAACTAGGCCTACAGTTAAAATTAGCCATCTGGCTAACACTGGTGCATTTGCAGAACTGTTGATTAATGTACATTTTGCTAATTAAATCAATATTTCCCTCAGGAGTTGGTGGAGACCAGAACAGAGCTAAAAGAAGAGTGAATATTAGCCTTAGATTCGTCAGGTGATAACAAATGCCACTGTAATGTTCTGTATTGGCTGGATGTGTAAATAACACACGTGGCCCAAAATAATCTTGGACTGTCTTAATGGAGAGAATGTTGTGGAAGTTAGATTTGTTACACTTCTGTTCTAATGTCGCTCATACAAAAGAAGTGATAATGTGATGAAACAACTTAGGGACAGCAGGAAACGTAATTATCATTTAGTAAGACAACAGCATCTATAAATGTTGTTTGTCTTCTTCAGGCGTGAAAAAAGAACTGCATGATGTCTCTTTCATTCACCTGATGTCCAACATGTTTGTCCAGTAATCTCCATACAGCATATTCAGCTTGTAATATCTATATGAGATCTGACAGCCTTGGCTCTGGTGTCTGTCTGTCTCTCATTCCGTCTGAGCGCCCTCCAACAGCTGGGAAATACAACTGCTGCCAGACAAATTTAACTTCGCATTTTGCAGTGTTTTTGTGTAATCAGTTCTGCAGCATTTTGATGTGTCCCATAAAACACTGTAAGTATGTCCAAGATGTCAGAATCCAGAGAGGGAGGGAAACGGATGAGGGATTAACTGGGACTGTTGAGCTTTTCTGTGGTAATGGAGCTGCAGAGTGGGCACCATGCCATGTGGCGATGGTGATGCTGGGCTAAGGATGTGGAGAACCGCTATTGACGCTCAGTGCAGGATTAGGGCTGGGCAGCTAGTGCAGCGGGTCAGTCTGGCTAATGGAGCTCATATGGACAGAGGGCCTTGTAGGGAGAGTGATGGAGGGACGAGGGGATGGATAGAGTGAAGAAGGTCAGATGTAGAGTGAGGAAGGTCAGATGTAGAGGGAGGGGCAGAGTTCACATGGGCTTCAGTCAACGGAAATTAGATGGAGACTGAAACCCAGTGAGCTGCTCTGGTCTTATCTGACTCAAACAGCAGCCGACTCCTTTCACATTGTTCCTGCTCTCTTTGTGCTCTGTGTGTGTGTGTGTGTGTGTGTGTGTGTGTGTGTGTGTGTGTTAATCTCTTTTCTTTTTTTAAAGATTAGTTTTTGGACTTTTTTATTAGTGCAGGTAGACAGGAAAAGGGGGAGAGAGAGGGGATGATACGCAGCAAAGGGCCACAGGTCAGATTCAAACCCGGGCCGCTGCTAAGGACTCAGCCTAAATGGAGCACACACTCTACCGGGGGCTAGAGGTTGGAAACAAGGTGCAAAGACTGAAGAAAGACTGGTTCTTAAAGGGTTACTCACTCACAAAATGCAGATATATATGTGTGTATATATATATATAAATCAAAATCAAAGTAGCAAAGGGTGGGATATCATGAGTTTTAGTTTCTGATATGGTTAAAGGTCTCATGACATGGTGCTCTTTGGATGCTTTTATTGGCCTTAGTGGTCCCCTAATACTGTATCTGAAGTCTCTTTTATATAGACCTTAGTGGTCCCCTAATACTGTATCTGAAGTCTCTTTTATATAGGCCTTAGTGGTCCCCTAATACTGTATCTGAAGTCTCTTTTATATAGACCTTAGTGGTCCCCTAATACTGTATCTGAAGTCTCTTTTATATAGGCCTTAGTGGTCCCCTAATACTGTATCTGAAGTCTCTTTTATATAGGCCTTAGTGGTCCCCTAATACTGTATCTGAAGTCTCTTTCCCGAAATTCAGCCTTGGTGCAGAATTACAGCCACTAGAGCCAGTCCCACAATGAGCTTTCCTTAGGATGTGCCATTTCTGTGTCTGTACCTATTGAGGAGGACAGAGGCATCATAAGGAGCAAGATTCCAGATTGGCCCATCTGAGCTTTCATTTTCTCAAAGGCAGAGCAGGATACCCAGGGCTCGGTTTACACCTATCACCATTTCTAGCCACTGGGGGACCATAGGCAGGCTGGGGGAAAGCATATCAATGTTAAAAAACCTCATAAAGTGAAATTTTCATGCCATGGGACCTTTTAAAGTGCTAAAAACATTGGATCCTATATTTCCCATAATGCCACCCGACAGCATCTCTGATGACCCAAGGATATTTGTATGCCTCTGCACCAGCGACAGCCGTGGCTGGAGGCGTTATGTTTTCGGGTTGTCCATCCGTCCCCATTCTCTTGAACACGATATCTCAGGAACGCCTGGAGGGAATTTCTTCACGTCAAGGATGAACTGGTTAGGTCATTTTTTTTGCCGAGAATATATACGCTATTACTATGGAGATGTTTACCATTTGGTAGGATACTTAATTGGTGACACGAATCCTGGGTGCCCATCTTGAAACTGTGGTGATTGTGTCATCCACGTTTCAGAATTAGAATGTGGCTTCTTTGCAACAACATCCATATTTGAAGCATTGTCTACTGTCATAGCTGCATATGAGTCTGGACAGACATTGATGTAAACTGCAACTTGACTGGTTGGCAGAGGCATTCAATTGCCAGGTGGTTATTGTTGTTTAGCTTTGGAAACCGTTTTTCTCTAGAGATAAAACGTTTTGTCGATCGACAGAAAATTTAAATAGTCAATGGAGCGTTCAAGTCATTTTTTTAATGCAAAAATCTCTGTTTTCAGCTTCTTAAATATTAAAATTGACTGTTTCTTTTAGTTTTCTTTAATGGTCTATCTTTGGGTTTTTGGATTGTTCGTCAGACAAAATAAGACATTTGAAGATGCACCTTGAACTGTATATTTTTAATGGGTTCCTTGTGACGAGTCAATTGAACTTCATGTATAAAACATGTTCCCCTCTAAGACCATTTTGTTGCCAAGCTTGTGTACTAGTAGTTCTTTAAGGCAACATCCGTACTACACTAACCATGATTTTTGCTTTTGCTTTGTTTAACAGGGAGCGAAGTCGGGACCGCCACAAGACCCGCAATAAAGACAGCCGCTCAGAAAAGTCTGTTACAATTAACACGCCGCCCGCCGAGCCGCTGCTGGGCGACTCAGCTGTTCGGGGTGAGCAGGTCCAGGTAGGGCTGAACACAGCACCACTGTCTGCACGATCACTTAAATGCAATCCTGCATCCAAACCACCATAGAAGCCTCTTCCACATGAGTTCACAAAAATCTCCTTTTACATTTCTGTACATTCACCTTTAAATTAACCATTGCTGAACAATGTTTTTATAAGTTTCTTTATGGATGCCTCTAATACAAGATAGTATATCTCTGCTAATCTGATTTATAAAGGATTTAGAGTACAGGAGATTTATCAGTCACTAGTCAAAATGAGTTGGAATAATGATTATGTTTATCAGCCTGGGCTGGGACAGGCCATCTGGTATTTGAGGGCAAAAGCCAGTAGGGCCAGTCCACTTTTGGCAAGGTTTGGGCTGTCACTTTCAGGAAATCTATCACAGATAAATCTGCAACAGGATATGGATGCAGAAGGTTGCTTCTCTGGTCATCACAACTTTGTTTTGTCCAGTTTGTCAAAAGCAAATACTGTATTTCACTGCAGGGAGTGGGCCAATCCGTAATATGGTCCAGTGGAAGGTGGGGGGATTGCTTCAGTGGCCCCCGCTAAAATGGACCAGACCAAGCAAAAACAGCAGCTTAGCTGTTTTTGACCGTCAGTCAAAATTCAAACTCTACCCACAGAAACCATGCTGACTTTGATGTCAGTGATTGCAAGCGCAACAAATGGATAATGTGATGGATTATTTGATAATAGAGAAATATAAGGTAGGCAATTGTTAATCAAATTATCGTTTTCCTTTAGCATTCGTTAAATAACTCAAATATTTTCTGGTATAGGCTACACCGTCAGGATGGGTTGGTTTGGCCATTGGTTTATTCATCTTGTTCTTGCCAAATGTGCTGACTCATTTTCATTTCAGAAATGAGACAACCATGTGATTATGGGTCTTGGAGTCAGATAAAAGGCAGAACAAATAAAAGACAGGTCGATCAGATTGCACTGTGTTAGCTGGGCAGGTTGGCTGCAAGTTGGCATGTTAAGACGTGAAATTCCTGGTAGCACTTGAGGGATACAAGAGTTTTGTTACCTTAAGTACTGTGTGGTACTGTTGAGTCAAAACACAACTATCCAATTTCTTTAGGAACTGGTCAGGTGCATTCGTAAAGTGCAAATCACCGTAAACCAATAAAGGTAAAAAATGTCAGATAACTAAGAGGAGAGTTTCATGGCATTTTGAGGAGCACTTGATCAAATGTTTGTACTTCTTCCAGCATTCTTTGAAAGCAGGAATTTCAACGCTTGCTGCTGGCAAGAGTCAAATGCATTTAATGAAAAAAGAGATTTAAGCATCCAAGACTGACCCGCTCTTTTAGCCAAACAACCGTCTGGCACAGTGGTCTTCATCAAGTGTTCGGCTTAACTCGCTGAAGGGAATAGATGACAAACACAAACGCACCCAGACGCTCCATCGTTCACCATCATTTAATGACCTACTTGGTGCTAACTTTGCCTTGTGGCAAGACTCGTTAGCAGTGCTCGTGTTTGTGCAACTGCTTTTTTGTGTCTAATTTTAACACATGACAGGATTTGCCACAGAGGACAGCCATCCTTAGTATTTTGCTTTTCATTTCTTATTCATGCTGTGGCCTGCAGTGGTGCTGCTGACAGGGCGGGGGTGTTTGGCTTTAGTTTGTCTAATCAGGGCCACCAATTCAACTGAGAGAGGCTCAGCACAAATCCCTGTGTGTCTGTGTGTATACTTGTGTGTTCTGCTCTCATATATGCTCCTGTATGTGAATATTTTGGGTCTGTGTGCGTCGATCTCGTCTCAGAGACTAACTCTGCTCATTACACCACTGCTGGGACTTAATCAGAGTTTAGCTGACAGAGCAGCACACCGCTGCTGGCAGGGATGTCCTCACAATCCAGCACAAAAGTTTCTCACGGCTGTGATGTGTCTGTGATGCCTCTCCGTCACAGGAATTATAAAAGAAGAGGGGTTGCTTTACATGGAAATGTGGCATGAACACGACTGGAGATTTGAGCCAGAGAATTGTTTAGAGGGCTTGCCTGCGTCGAGAGATGGTGTTTGTTTGTGTAAATGTTTGGCTGGACCGCAGGGACTAGGACATGGAAGTTCTGTTGCTGAGTCACTGAGTGATGAAGTTCCACCATTGCATGGAATGAGTGAATTGAAGCAAATTGTATTGGCGCGACGCAAGCTTTTAGCTCCACTATCGCCCATCAATCAGCTGATTAACTTCCACAATACAAGGTGGATGTTGTTGCGACAGACAAGATTAACATATCGCTTTCTACATGTCTACATGTTTAGGATTGTTGAACAGGTATATTGATAAATACACACACACACACACACACACACACGCACGCACAAGCTTATATCGCACTTACAAGGTCAACTTTATTTTCACAAATAGGGAAATTCGGGTGGCCAAGGTGCAGATGAACAAAGATATACAAACAGTCATCATAAAACAGATACATTTGAATATTGATATAAATCTAATTGTAAAGTAAATATGAATATTCAATATGCCACCATCCCCCCCCTCCTTCCATTCCACCCCCCTTCCATCCCTCTAACACAGACACACACACACACACACACACACACACACACACACACACACACACAGACACCCACATATGCACATGCTCACACAGGGAGTGCATTTCCAAGCAATCTTGCTCGGATAAACACTCCCACAGACACACACACAGAGCACATTCAAGTACGCTCACCATAGCATACGCTGGCACACACACTCATAAATACTATGATATGCAGTGGGCTACATGATCCCTGAGAATGTCCAACAGCATTACAATCCACTATTAAATAAATATATATATATTGCACCATACAAACATTGCATACAGATTACCATTCCACACAGCCCAGACCAAAATACCATCAGATCCTATGTTTTTGTACTGTCCCTCTCATTTAACTGTCTAATTGCCGAAGAAACAAAAGGCTTGCCAAACCTACAGTAGCTGTTCTTATTTTCCTATGCAGAATCCTTCCATTGCCCCGACAGCTTAGTTGGAACCTTTTGTGCAGAGGGGGAGCCGGGTCATTGAGGATGCGCTCAGGCTTAATCAGAATGAGGTCCCTTCACAACTGAGCAGCTGACATCTGGTCACACCCAATGACCTTACTCGCCATACTGAACATGCGCCACAACTTATTCTGATCCAGGCTGCGCATGTTTCCAAACATGCAAATCAGACCAAAGGACAGGATGCTCTGAAGGACAGCCTTGTAAAACAGATGCAAAACATAAAAATCCACATTAAAAATGGACAGTTTCCATAAAAAGAACATTCGCTGTTGCAGCTTTTGACCTTCACAGTGGAAACATAGCACTCGTTCAGCAGTAAAATCTTAAGGTGGGAACAAATGGTATCAGTAGATGTCTGTGGCAAGTTCGCCTCTGCTGTATTTTGCCAGTTGGGTGTTTGTAAAGGACAATGGAGGTGAGTATAGCTTAGACTGAGGTATGGAACTTTTATAGGTGAAATGGCACTAAATTATGTAAGTTATGGGGTCAGTTCATCCTGCTGTTATAGCTGTACGAAACTGGATATTGGAGTGGGTAGTGAGAGATGGATTCGAGTAGCTCAAGTCAATTCAGCATGGCAGCTTTGCGGCTTAGTAGTGTGATGTGAAGTGGCATTGTATGAGGTGTCAAACAGGAGAAATGTGATATGTTTAAACCATAAAGCATTCTTTGAGAATTAGCGCCTTCCTATCCCAACAAGTGGAGAGAGAAAGTGGAGCTGGGTATATTTTGAGATGTTTGTGAGCAGTTCAGAGAAGGAACTATTTTGGCCCTGCGTTCTTGTGTTCATTTGTGCAGAGATCAGGTGCTTTCTGGCAAATAACTGGTGAAGACAATTTGACTCAAAATGCACTAATAACCTGCATGGCTGGCATGGGATTGCAAAACTTTGTAGCAAATGTAAGACATTTAATGGTTTATGATATCAGCACACAGAGTTCTTGTTATGTGGAATGGAAGTAAAGACTTAAAAGTAGAGTAAAATAAATCTATTGTTGTACTTTGACTGCAGTGTTACTCTCCCAACTTGCACCTCTCAGCCTGTTTTACCTTCTGCTAGTCCTCCCTGCAGCTCAATTCATTCAACTCAAATTAAACTCAGCTGCTGTGTGATCGCAGCTGCTCGCTTACCTCGGTATGGTAACAGCAGCACAACTTATTGCATTCCCTGACAGACCATGGCGCAGGTAGCTCCGCCATCCCCGACTCTGTGGGGCGCAGAGGCAGCCCTGGCAGGCTCTTTGAACAGGCAGTGCACTTGCATTCATGTTTGGCAACCCTTCCCTGCGGTGAGTGCTTCCTGGCTTAGTCGGTGTGTGTGTGTGTGTGTGTGTGTGTGTGAGTGTGAGTGTGAGTGTGAGTGTGAGTGTGAGTGTGAGTGTGTGTGTGTGTGTGTGTGTGTGTGTGTGTGTGTGTGTGTGTGTGTGTGTGTGTGCGTGCTTGTTGTAAGCTGCGTGCCACGGCCAGGCTGCAGCCTCTGTGGGTGGGCAAAGCCAGAGAGAGAGAGAGGAAGATATTCTTAACACTTTCCATGGTAGAATTGGAGGTGTTTTTTGGGGGTAGATTTTTTTATGCCATTTTTCCTGCCTTTATCAGTGAGTCAACAGTTGAGAGATGACAGGAACAGAGGGGAGAGAGAGAGAGATAAGGGATGACATGCAACAAGCGGACACTCAGAATTGAACTTTGTGGCTAAAGACTCAAGGTAAGGTCAGCACAATCCAATAACTCTTCCTTGATTTCTGGCTTTGCGTTACTATTTTAGGACAGTGTTTTTTGAAGGCCATGGTGTAGTAATATCCTATATGACATTGTGATTTGAGAAGATATTTAGCATCGCAGAATGACACTGAAAAATATGTGCATCATCTGCACGTCTTCCTAAAGTATGTGGTTTAGGGCTTAGAGACTCATGGGTAGTTGGTGAACTACTGTAACTGGTAAGCTAACTGCTAGCTAGCCAGGAACTTGCTAATGCTCTATATTATTGTATTGTCAACAAATCCCATGAATAGACTAAAGCCAACAATGGCGTAGTCAATCTCTCAATATTTCAAAATCTTGAATCTCTACATCTTTAAAAACCTCTCACAAATACATACTTCATTCAATTTTTTTTGGGGGGCTTTTCTGCCTTTAAGTGATAGGACAGCTAGGTAAGAAAAGGGAGAGAGAGGGGGGGAAGACATGCAGGAAATCGTCACAAGTCAGACTCGAACCCTGGAGCTGTGCATCAAGGCATAAACCTCTCAGTATATGTGCGCCTGCTCTACCCACTGAGCCACCCGGCCACCATTGGTGTGTTTTTAATAGTTTTTGGACAACAATAGCGCTCTGGGGCACAGAGGAATACGATATATCAGCCTTTGATCCTTTAAGACACACTGTCATGTTGTTGTGTTCTACTGTTGATCGGTTGGTTGTAATGAACAGGTTTTGTCTTACCTTCGTTACACACACACACACACACACACACACCCACACACACACACACACACACACACACACACACACACACACACACACCACACACACACACACACACACACACACACACACACACACACACACACACACACACACACACACACACACACACACACACACACACACACGTGCAGTCTTGCCAGTGGCAGCACGGCGACACCGCGGTGCTCACTGGGTCAGAAGCAATTGCCGGAGAGTGGCGCTGAGGCAAGAGGCGAGCAGAGAATGAGGAGGAGAATGAGAGAGGATGCCTTGAGGGAAAGATGGATAAAAGGGAGGGAGGAAGGAGAGAGAGACTATGAGAGAAAGTGAGGAGGAGGAGGATGGGAGAAAGTATAGCGAGGGAATTGTTGTTGTTTACTCTCCTCTCTGGACTTGAATATTTATTTACTGTATTCCTCCTTTCCTTCTCCATTTATTCCCCCCATCCCTCCTGCTGTCAGGACATCCCATGTGATCACACACACACACACACACACACACACACACTCTTCTTCCTCTCTACTGTTCTCCGCGCTCCATCGCTCTCTGCCTTTCTCCATAAAGCCCCTGACATTATGTGGCAAGTGAGCGCACAGTCCCACACAATACCTCTCGAGGCACGATGGGAGATATTTCTATATAAAGACAGATAAAGCGGGGCTGGGCTGCAGATCAGTAGAGAGTCAGGGAGGTCAAACACACACACACACAGTCACTCTGGGATGGATAGGGGAAAGGAAAGCAGTGGCTGAGTACAGAGACGATGTTTGAGGGAACTGGACCAAGGTAAAGTTTGTTTTTTGAAAATTTCGGGATGCAGTCGCCAACGGTGATGGAGGCTGGGGATGAGGTGTTGCAGGTGCTTGAGATCTGCGAGACTATAGAGGAGATAAGGGAAGTGATTGTCACCACCGTAGAAGAAGACTGTAACACTAACTCACCTCCAGCATCCGGCTCTGGACCAGGGACTAAACCAAGCCAGGTAGGACAGAAAGGTCCAACTTGCTCCCTGATGTCTCAGTGACATATTAGTGTTACATGATAGGACTACAGAAGTTGTTATTCTACGCGAGGATGTCTAGTTTTGATGCTCACTGTTGCTGGATGTCCAGTTCTTATAGAGAGGGGGCTGTGCGATCCGTAATGCAGCCCTGCTCATGCACAAACTGCTTTATATGGTTATAGCTGTACTGTACACAGTATACGTATGTAGCGGCACTACAGGAGATGATGATGTGGAAAAGAGACACTAGTGTTTCTGTCACTGAGTCCACCAGATTGATTTAACTTTAAAATGTACAAAATCTTCTTCCTGGGTAGCAGGCCCGCAGACCCCCCTCCAAGGTCCATCCACCATGTTCTCAAACTCTTGTGGGAAACACTGAGCTGGCATTGATTGAGTCCGTTTCCATGTATCTTCACTGTCTGCACTTGTCACTGTGATGCTAAGTTCTCCTTATTATATGATTTCTCTGATGGACCTCCTCTACCTGCAGCAGAATTTCTTGCCCCTCCAGTTTGCTTTGTTTCCAGGTTAGCCAAGTCACTATTATTTTATATTTATATTTGAATGAATTCCTATATTAAATCGTATTTATGTTAGCTTGTTGTTAATTTCACATGCTATTCGAGATAAGAGCGGAACGGATTACTTCAATAATTCATTAGTTGATGACATCACCTTATGCGGAAATTGATAATGAAAAAAAAGAATTAGCTGCAGCCCTAGTGGAGATATTTCACACAAAACGAAGTTCCATTTAACAGAACATCTCTTAAAAAGTGGTCCCGCACTTCAAGTTAGCCACTTAAATGATTGTAATGAATGACATTTTATTATTCCGACTCAGCAAAGAACTTCTTTACTCCTAAATAGACTATTTCAACCATCAAGTGTAATTCTACAAAGTTAGCCCAGGTTTCTGCATCAGCTCTCACTCTAATGCTCTAATACTACATTATAATTGTCATACCACATTCTGAGTTCTCTCTATTCTCCTGTACTGATGGTTAACCGACATTTCTGTGGATACTACATTTCAACCATACTCCAACGTACTGCTTTATTAAGTGCTGCTCAGCTGCCAGTCTCCCATTGTCTCACTGTCACTCCTCTATCCTGCAAATTAGTCGAGGAAACTTTTTGAAGTGCTTCCCTTGTCCTGACAAGCTCTTGGCAGGCGTTGCACGCTGTCCACAGTTTGACGGTGGTTTTAAATGGCTGTAAAGAGCTCTTTGGGAATGCATGTTGCTATATTTTACACACACACACACACACACACACATACACACACACACACCTTGCCTCCCAGGAGTGAGTTAAGTGCAGTGGTTCCTGCACTGAGCGAGGGGCTTTGTTTGCAGCCCACTTATAGCTGAACAACAGAAAACAGGCTTTTAGTGGATATTTTGATTTACTGTGAGAAACAATAGTTGTTATTTATACTCTGGTGGACGAAGAATGCAGAAAATACACAGCTGAAAGCTTTGTAAATGCAGGACATAGCATGTTAGTGTACGTATTCAGTGTGCTATAAATACCGGCTCAGTGTTTTTTCGTGATAAACCAGTTGAAGGCTTATGCTAGTTATTGTAGTTCTGAAGAATCTCCTCAGGACGGTATGTGCAAGATATTCTGGCTTCTCTGATTTTAACCGCAAAACGTAGTTGTTATTTTGCATTATTGTAAGCAGTTTTATTTTTTTGTTGTCAAAAACAGCTGGAACTGCCATTTAATGTATCATCAAAAACACCCTAAAGGCCTTTTGAGCGAGGGCCTGTACCATCAGGAAATCTCTCCAATCCCAACGAGCAGTCCTGTAATGCAATATGATGCATCCAAACAAGTGCCTGTGTGCAGTTCAAATGTCGTGCTGGATGTGTTTAAAGCTCAGCAGCTACTGTATCATATTGCAGCACTTAGTTTCCAGCCTGGCCAACATTTCATCAAAGAAATGCTTTGACGCCGCATTCTTCCTCTTATCAAACCGCTCTCGCTGTGCTTTTGTAACTGCTCTGCTCAAGTGTTTTTAATGATGTTGTGTCTTTTCCTGGGTGGGTGTGATGGAGAAAGTGATTTCCTTAAGAGTTGGCTGCACATGTTGCTGTTTTGGATGCTTGCCTTAGTGCTAGATTACTGCTCTTTTTAGACACAGTATTTTTCCGTGCTTTGGTTTCCTGGCTATACATAATTTTTATGCTCTCCTTAGTGGCAGAACAAATTGCCGTTTTTTTCCTTTGAAGCAGTGCCAAAGTTATCGCAAAGTTGTAAGATAGTGTATTACCGCTGGCTGTGTCTCATTCACTAAGACGTGTTAAAGGAATAGTTTGATATTTTGGGAAATAGGCTTATTCTTATTTTCTTGCCAAGAGTTAGATGAGGAGATTGATACCACTCTCATGTCTTTACACTTAATATGAAGCTAGAGCCTGGAGAAAGCTTAGCTTAGCTTAACATAAAGACACAAAGTAGTAGTGTACTAATTAGCACATTGAAGTCACGAGACTTGTTAATTAGTGAGCTTTAGAGGTGCTGGTAGACATTTTTTCACCTTGGACAGAGCCAGGCTAGCTGTTTCTTCAGCCTTCAATCTTTATGCTAAGCTCCAGGGTCTAGTTTCATATTTAAGACAGACGTGAGACCGATATGAGAGTGGTATCAATCTTCTTATCTCCTTCTCAGCAAGAATCCCAAATCTATTCCTGTAATGGGGTACCATAGCGATTTGGTTTATCATCCAGTTTCTACTAGCTAGTTTGAAAAATACAAACAGACATTTTTAGCTAGACACCACATTGTACTCTGCTCTCCTACATCTCCCATGTATTTTGTAGATTTACATTGTCTCCAACCCTTTTTTCATTTTTCTCTTCTCTTGTTGAGTGGTATGTGAGAACACCTCATATCGGATGTTTCCATTATTCAGATGTTTAGTCTCCTCCGTAACGCCCCAGCTCCTCCCATATCAGAGGAATTGCTTGTTAAACCTCGTCTGAGTTGAATAAATCACTGCAGACGTAGGACAAGAGTAGACCTGACAGGTGTTTAGTTGAGATGCGTATATTCGTGACGCATACGTAGTTGTGAGCGGAGGGTTTCACATGTTGGTTTGTGTGTGCGGTAATCCTGTCTGGCCCTTGAACTGCCACTGGCCTTACTTTACCTCCCTCTCTGGATCAATCCCTCTCCCTTTAATTGGCTGTCTTGTTATCGAACATTTCTGTCGCGCTCTCGCCCTTTTCCTCTTTGTTTCCTCTCCCTTCACTGCTCCTCTCAGTTTCACCTATTTTCATGTGATGAATGGGACTGGGCCTCCTGCAAGGCTGCTGGTGCTGAACCAGATCAGCCTGTGGTGGTTGGTTGGTTAATCCCGCCAGGAAATGTGGGTCACTAATGAGTATTTTTAGCTGTGCAGGCTGAGGGAAAGCCCAAGAAGAGTAGTAAAGGATCCAACATCAACAATTTGTGGATACCTTGAAGAAGAGCATAGTAGCGATTAGAGCTGGGCAATATATGATGTATACTTTATTATTAATCCCGCAAGGGGAAATTACAATGTTTATCACTCCAAGTGTATGATACACTGTTGTTAGTACACACAGGCCTGAATTACACACACACATGCTCAGTACCTATACATGCTAATGGAGAGATGTCAGAGTGAGGGAGCTGCCCATGGAAAGGCGCCCCGAGCAGTTGGGGGTTTGGTGCCTTGCTCAAGAGCACCTTGGCAGTGTCCAGGATGTGAACTGGTACCTCTCCAGCTACCAGTCCACCACCATACTTTGATCCGTATGGGGAACCAGCGACCCTTCGCTTCCAAGCCCAAATCCCTACTAACTGAGCTACTGTCATCAATATTATATCGATATCGTAATATGAGACTAGATATCGTCTTAGATTTTGGATATCGTAATATGGCATAAGTGTTGTCTTTTCCTGGTTTTAAAGGCTGCATTACAGTAAAGTGATGTCATTTTCTGAACTTACCAGACTGTTGTAACTGTTGTATTATTTGTAATAAGTGGGTAAAGACCCACTTAGTCATTATATCCACATTACTGATATATATTTTGTGAAAGCACCAATAGTCAACACTACAATATCGTTGCGGTATCGATATTTGGTTTTCTCCATATCGCCCAGCCCTAGTAGCGATAAGACCAATTTGAATCTTCTCACCAATTTTGCTTCATATTAAATTATTTGGAACATCAGACAAGGTTCTGTTAATGTACTTATCAATGCTTACTAGTAGAGCTAAAACGATTGGTCAAAAAATCAACTAAATGAATGGACAACTATTCCGCAGGTTGGGCTATACGCTTATTTGCTTTCTTGCCAAGACTTAGATGAGAAGATTGATACCACTCTCATAACTATCCATTTAGCTATTAAGATGGCGCCAGGACATAATTATCTCAGGGTAGATTCCAGGAAGGGAAATAAGATATAATGTGTTAATTAGTCAAATTCAGAGATCCTTAGAGGGGTTTTTAACATCTGACAGAGCCAGGCTTGCTTTCTTCCCCTGCTTTCAGTCTTTTATGCTAAGCACACCTAACCGTCTCCTGGCTCTAGTTTGTTTTTAGGGGTCAGACATACAGATGTGTTCTTTCAACACAGCCTGAAATCATTATCTGTGTGATTTAGTGGAAATAGGAAGCTGTGTGTGACTCAAAAGGTGCCTCAGAGCAGGTTGCATCTAACGACTTTCACTATTGATCGCTCTTGTCGGACTCTGTAGAATTTCAGCGAAAAAAGTGTCCACTACAAGTTCACAAAGCCCATGGTGACATCTTAAAATAAATTGTCTTGTCTGAAAAAAAAACAGTCCAAAACCCAATGATATTCAGTTTACTATCATAGAAGACTAAAAAACCCAGAAAATATTCAAGTTGGAGGAGCTGTAACTAATGGATTTATTTTTTTGCTTTAAAAAGTGACTCTACTGTAGTTGCAGTATCACTTAATTTTACCCTGATGTGTCTTTTGTAAGTCCTTGTTGTGTAAAACTGGTGATAGACTTCCTAAAGGAGTCCTTAAGCAGTGTGTGATTCAAAGGTATGAAACAAGCGCTATGAGCGATGAGTGTTGATGAGTCTCGGCATGAGAAGCTGTGACTCATGTCTCCCCTGGGTTTTCTCAAGGTACACCGTGGTCCGACACTCTTCCTTACAAGTAATGCCTATTGAGTCCCTTTCTCAGACACACACACACGGAGCATGCTTGTGTTCACCAGCTAGGTGGTAGTCAGACAAGATTAAGACTTGAGAATCTGTCAACAGTCAAGACGCACTGTACTCAACACCAAGTGGATCCATTCCAAAAAACATTTGTACATTTTAGATTTCAAAGGTTCCATCAGGAGACATTAAAACATTTCTGCATGTAAAAGGGCTTCCAACCTTCGTTTTGACAAAATATCTCCAGTGCTGCCGTGTAACTGCTTTGGAATGCTAGTTGTCATCCCTGATGATTTGTGAATCTTCGTGTAAGCAATGGTCGCGGCTCGCCTTTTGTTGAGCACTTATTTCTGCCAATACGACAAGAAAATAATGAGGTTTTGCTTACTTTTGTACTCTGTAGGGGATAATTGCTTCATGTGAGTAAAAGGCCTGTTGGATAAGTCTGAAGACTGAAGAGGCTGAGGGCCTCTTCAGTCCGCCTCTCTCATTATTAATGAAGTGGCTTTCATCGTTCTGTTTAAAAAGCAATCTCCACTCCAATTGAGTGGACTGAAATATGCATTATTTATGTTTGTGTGTATGTTGCATTGTGTTATCGGACATTTGTACCGACTATATTCTGTCAGATTCAATTGTAGTGCGTTCCATTTACCTCGGAACTCGGAAGCCGAAGCTGGGAATGACATCACACCCGAGTTGAATGCGTTCCATTTACAAATCTGATTTTCATTGTTTTCGTCAGTTCTAGCCAGGTCAGCCATCGTTAGCAATGCCAGTTGTTAACAGTTTTTATGCATACAAACAGCGTAAAAACATTGTCCACAGATAGAATATGGACAGCGCTGCGTTTACGACTGATTTAGTAAGACACAAATAACACAGAAGCGCTTATAACTGTACATTACTACAGCTTTCACAACTGTTGATGCACACAGCAGCCATGTTGGATTTGTAGTTCGGGCTACTCAGTGGTTGCCCGAGTTCCGAGCTCGGAAATCTGAGGTCAGGGGGCGTGCTTCCGACTTTGACCTCGGAAAATCCGAGTTCCTAACACAAATGGAACGCATATTAATCTCGTCAGATTCCCAAGTGAAATATAAAACTTGATATGATGTTGAGCCATTGTTACTTCGATCCATTGTAATTTCGACACAAGTCAAGTCAAACTTCAGGGAATTACATTCTAAATTAATTTTGATTTCAGTTTGACTTAAATCTTATATTTGCTTAAATGTCTACTATTCACTTGCATGAATAAATGAGATGCAGACACTTTGGCCCTCTAGCACACCTAAACTTCAGGCTGCGTCCTCGTGGAGACGTGGTCTTAAACTCTTCACTCTTTGACCTTTTGAACCCGAGTCATGCATTCCTCCGTCTGGTTTACAGCTCATGAGATCGGTCGCTCATGATGTTTGAGTCTTTCTACAGCAGTGCAGATGGGGAGATGAGTATTTACAACCGCAATGTCATGTCAAAGGTCAGATGAAACTGAGACAGTTTTCAGTGCTGCACATCATCAACAAGACAGTACGTGAAAACCTATACCAACAAGCCAACATGTAACATGTTGTCTCCCATGAATAATAATGTTGCCATGAATAGAAAATGTTGCATCATGTTTAGGCTCATCATTTTTGGTTTCCACCGTATGATACTTGGATTATTTTTAAACTGCTTTTCACCTGGGTTTTATGTCTCACCATCTTTATCCGGTAAAAAAAATAATGACGCAAACATGAATTTTCCTCCGATTTTCTTCCCATCCAGTATATTTGTGTGTGCAGTATTGCTATTCTGAATAGTGAAAATGTTATTCTAGTGTATGAGTATCTTGGCAGCTTCAAAGACTACCTGAGCATTCTGCCTGGGTCCTCCCATTGTTCTGCTTTATCTGGTTCTCTGCTGTTTTAACCCCTGAGGCCAGTGGGGTATTCTCTGTCCCAATGCACCATCAGCCTCCTCTTCTACCTCCCAACCCCCTCAGTCTAAAGTGATCATAATGCATCTCCTCTCTGCTAGTGCGAGGCTAATACAATCCTTAAAATAGGATTCTACAATTGTATTGCATTTTGGCGACAGTGCCTTTGGTTATTGAATGTTCTTGTAATGATGGCGGTACATTATCAGTTCCCTTCTCGCTGGCAGGGGCCGCACTCAGCCGCTCACAGAGCCACGTTAGCAGCTTGTTATTACTGCTGTGTAAAGAGTCCTTATCTTTCTTGTTCTAGCGGCGCTGCTCCGACTCCGCTGACCCTCTTTATCTGCGGATGCAGTCAGACCCAGACGTCAGCGCATAGCCCAGTTGGCGGCCCGCTCAGTTTTTTTCCACTTCCTATCTTCTATTCTCTTTCTATAACCTTCCATGCCTTTTGTTGAGCTGACGTCAAAAGCAAAAAATAATGCACCCCCGGCTATAGGAAAATGTTACTAAGACTGATGCAGTACAGGTCAGATGAAAGCCTTCTCTCCTAATATTTTCAATCATCCAATGCCATCTCTCACTCACATTTCCCCCTTGAGCAACATAGCTATATTAGGCCAAACCCCACTCTACCATTGTGGTTTTGTTATTGTGCATTTGCTAGACCTGCTGAAACCACCAGGTGCGTCTCGGTTCCTTTCATTCTTCCTTTCACTGAAGACGCGAGGAAATCTGTGAATCTCGGAAACACCTTTTTATTAAAATGAGACCTTCTTGTTTCTCCCAGGCATCATCTGAAGAATCATCAGTTTGCACCCTTAGGAAAAAGGAAATAAATCCCATGTCTACATACATATATGTTAAAAATGTATACGACTGTATACATATACACTGATCTACACAACTGCATGGAAAATAAATATGACAAATATACAGAATATAGACAGTCACAAACAACAAAAATAAATATATAGTTATCCGATCCAGTAAAGCACTGTCCAGCAGAAATATGAGCATTAGAAGATCCTTTTATGATGGCAGACCGGTTCAGTCTCTTTCTAGTCAGGATCAAGAAGCAAAGAGTGATAAAATATGGGAATTAGGATGTACCCTTTACCTTAAATCCTTTTTTTTTTTTTTTGTTTCCTTCATTTTTCAGGATGACAACTGGGGCGAGACCACGACAGCCGTCACGGGCACATCGGAGCACAGCCTTTCTCAGGAGGACATTGTTCGCATCACCAAGGACCTGGAGGACAGCGTGGGACTGGACTGCCGCCGCTACTTCACCCTGGCCCTGGCCGTGATCCTCGGCCTGCTGGTGTTCCTGACGCCGCTGGCCTTCCTGGTGCTCCCCCACCTCCTCTGGCCGGAGAAGCTGCAGAGCTGCGGCACGGCCTGCGAAGGCCTCTTTATCTCCGTGGCCTTCAAGCTGCTCATACTGCTTCTGGCCGTCTGGGCGTTATTCTTCAGGCCGCCACGGGCCGGCCTTCCGCGGGTCTTTGTTTTCCGGGCGCTGCTCGCCGTCCTGGTGCTGCTCTTCGTGGTTTCCTATTGGCTGTTCTACGGAGTCAGAATACTTGACTCACAGGTGGGTTAAGAGAAGGGAATGCAGGCATGAAATAGTATAGCTATCATTGCTTGTAAGTGTACACTCTAACTAACCAACTAAAAATATATATGGAAATTCTACAGACACACACACACACGCACAGAAACAAATGTTTCCAATAGCAGTGGGAGAGGTCTCATATATTGCAGACACATTCATTTTTAATGCCTTTTTAGAAGCTCAACAAAATCACAAACAACCAAAACACAGATATTTGGTTTCCCCAGTGCAGTGTGTTTACTGTGTGAGTCATAATTTAAAATCCCAGTTGGCCCCTCATTCAGAATACATGTAGGAAAACACACACAGAAACAGGGTCTAAAAAGCTTGCAATCCTTTGAAATGTCTCTAAATATTCATATGCTCTACATTTTGTCTTACATGTGTATGATCTCCTTTTTAACCCTGCAGGAGTATTTTATGCTTTGGAAATGTCTTTGCACGTGTTAACTGATTTGCATCTTGTCTGTGTTCTGTATTGTGTACATATATTCCATTAAGAGCTACAAATGACCCCTTAAAACATCCTTCATAGGACGAGAACTACCAGGGCATTGTGCAGTACGCCGTGTCGCTAGTGGATGCTCTGCTCTTCATCCACTACTTGGCCATCGTCCTGCTGGAGCTCCGGCAGCTCCAGCCGTGCTTCTCGGTGTGCGTCACACGCTCCACAGATGGCGAGATACGGCACTACAACCTGGGACAGCTCAGGTGAGAAGCATAGTGTTTCAACTTATAGTTGTTTGATGTTGTATCCTCATGTTCATTCAAATCATGGCAGACATGTTCAGTGATTTGTGTAAATGGCCGTTATTGAGAGTTATTAACTATTCAAAGGCTCAGTCATTTCCTACAACAGCTGGACACTGTAGTTTTTAGCAAACATTACTCAAACAGGTGGAAAAAAAAGAATATGTTGGGGTCTATTTTCAGCTGCGGATTAACACATTTGGTGCTCTAGTGGGTAATTTGGGCAGCAGGATGTTGTACGTGGGGTTGAGTCAAAATAAACTAAAGTGTATGTGTTCATGTTAATGAAGGAACATGTCACCCAACAGTGTGGCTCATTTATGCGTTTTTAATAACTTTTGGACAACAGTGGCACAGATGAATAAGAATTATTACATGGCTTCGTTGAATACTCGATTCTGATTGGTCAATCATGGTATTGTACCGTCTGGTATTTCTGTATAGCAGACCGCTATCATGGACACAGTTCTGATCCTAGACTCTGGGGGACCATTTTTAAACCAATTAAATCATTTTAAAATCAATATGTTTTGTCAAATGATTGATTTCTTCAGTAAGCAGCCGTGTAATAAGCGGGTCGTCCCACAAGCGAGTCGTTAATGCACATTGAACCCCTTTGCGTCAGGGTTCTAATTCACAGTAATGACCGGCTCGCTCTACATTATCCCTTTCTTAATGGATGCTGTTAGCAATGCAAGCAAGGTAGCAGAATACCCAGGTGACCTCTGTGCATGTAGTGATTGAAGGCAGAAGGAGTGAGAGGAAGGGACAAGACAGAAGGTAAAGAGAGCTAGGTTGATGTGAGCCACCAGGGGATAGACGAGGAGAAAGTTGGGGGATGAAAGGGAGGGAAAAGAGAATGTGTGGGTGAGATGAAGGCAGAAGGAAAGATAGGAACTGGGACACCTCAAGTTAGAGACATGGGAAAGGAAGAGGGAACTCACTGGTTATATACTCGGAAATGGGAGGAAGGAATTCATAGAGGAAAGTGTAGAAACTGAGGGATGTGTCTTACTTGAAAAAGAGTGGTGATCGAGTAGAAAGGGAGATTGACAGTTTAGCCAGAGATGGAAGAAAATGCAGAGACAAGAAGGCTTGTAGACAGAGTGGCTGATTGGGAGAGGAAATTGTGTCAGAAGAAAAAAGGAGGGTGGGGAAGACTTCAGAGAGGAAACTCCTGCAGACAAAGGGCGGAGTACAGAGGAAAGATGCAAGAGACTGAGGCAGGGAGAACGCTACGGGAGGCAGTGAACGGCAGAATACAGAACGTGGGATTAATAGTTAATGGGCGGGTAGTGTTGAAGCATCCTAAAATGTATGTGGGAATGAAAGAAAGGTGTGTGTGTGTGTGTGTGTGTGTGTGTGTGTGTGTGTGTGTGTGTGTGTGTGTGTGTGTGTGTGTGTGTGTGTGTGTGTGTGTGTGTGTGTGTGTGTGTGTGTGTGTGTGTGTGTGTAGGAAAGAACAGTTCAGACTAGACCAACCAGGTTTTTATGACCGTACTGTGTCAGAGGAAAAACAGGAAGATCCCATTTTTAGCCAAGCCGCTCTCCTGTTGCTCCCTGGTATCAATATGCAGCCCCCATTCTGACATACACTGCTTACGGGCAACTAATAAAGCATGATGGATTTATAGATGGACCGACATGACAGGATGGATGAAATCTTATCCTATATCTACTCTTATACTAAGGTATCTGTAGTTGCAGATGGACTGGTTCATACTTTATGTGCCCTGCACCCACAGTGTTTAGGGGGGTATGTCAGAATGACTGCAGTCGAACCCAACAAGGAAAATTGTCTGTACTGAATACAGTAGAATTAATCTGGCTATGTTATATACAGTAAAGCTGAATATGGTCAGACATATACACATGTTTGGTGTGTTTACTGGCTGCCTTGGGGGTGTTGTCCTTTTGTAAACTGTGCCATTCATCCTGCTTGGCCAGCAGCAGGCCTGGCCTCACTCTGTTGTCTGTCTGTGACTGTAAACACGCTGCTAATTAGTGCTCCCTGCGGACTGGGGCGCAGCATCTGGTCAGCCTGACACACATGCATGGACACGCACAAACATAGACACATGAGTGTCTGCGCATGGCTAATTGCACCACATACATGCTAATGATCCATGCACATGTAGCCACAAACATGAACAATGCATCATTCAGAGAAACC
Source organism: Zingel zingel (assembly GCA_023566125.1). Lineage (NCBI taxonomy): Eukaryota > Metazoa > Chordata > Actinopteri > Perciformes > Percidae > Zingel > Zingel zingel. The sequence continues at coordinate 16,583,897 of CM042337.1, forward strand.
AAGACACGAGGGAGTGTATTTTCTTAGCCAATTTCTCATGTATCTCCTCTACTAACACGCACCGACTGCTGCTCACATTCCTGTTTTTCTGGCATCCATGATTTGCCTTATCATAATGGAGACCTAGCCTGGGCCCTGGGGCTCTGAAGGATTGTCTATGTGTGCCTGGCCTTTGATGCCAATCTGAAGGCCAGAGGAAGCCTTTTTTTGTCCCCTTGTCTGACCAGACAAGTTGAATATGAACACATTTCTCACAGCCAGAGAGGGTGGGGGTTAAACCCTTTCACTGCTGGGGACTTCCCAGTGTACATTCTCTGAATGGTCAGTCCTGAGCAGCAACATGAGAGAAGGCAATGGTCGGCTACCTTGGTCTCAAAGGCAACTGGTTTACAAAGTGGTCTGCAGTTACTCTTTATTTCAGCGTAAGATGCTGCTACATAGGCCAGGGGAGCTGCTTGGTTTGAATGGTTGTGTGTCATGTTTGCGTGGCTTAATAATTGATCGAAGTTAGGCAGTGGCAGAAACTCTGTCTCAGCACTTATGCAAGTGGCCACTAAACAATGGTTCTGTCTGTCTAAATGCTTAATGCAGGAAGGGGCAGCCTGGGTCTCTTCAGTTAACCGTGGGAGTTGTTATCACTCCTTGCTGCCCCTGTGGCAGAAATGAGCGCTGCCTCCGGCCTTGCTATAAATACACCGTCTGATGTGTTTGTTTTCCTACAATGGTCTGTCTTATGAGTGAAGCACTGTTGCTGAAATCATCTGAGTATTAAAATGCTGCACTATGCTTGTTGTCGCCTATAGTATTAAACTGGCAAATAAATCATCAAACCAGAATTGCATGAATCATGTACTGTTAGTGCTTTTAGGTGACACATAATTGTCAATTAGCAAATTGGATATAGTTGTTTTGTATTATCTAATTTATTATAAATTAGGTCAGTTATGTGTACATTGTACCTTCAGGTATCCAATAATAGAGTACAACCTGTTTCTTGGAACACGCTCCAGTATAAAGGCCGGTAAACACAACTGAAATATTTTGTCCAAAAAAACAACAACAGCATCATTGTCCCACTATCATCAAGGTCTACACACCCACAGTGGGGATCTTTTTTAGGGTGTAAACTACAGCAATAGTTGGTCTTTGTAGGCTTGTAATTTGTGTACTAAAGGTAATTTACCATTGTTAAATGGAAAATATTTTAGAAAGTTCCCCCTGCATGAACGAGACTTAATTGGAAAACATTAATCTTCAGAAAATCTGAAGAGGAGCCTTTATGGAACCATTGCCCCCTTGTTTTTACCATTTTCTCTTTCTGTTTTTCATTTTCTTCCGATGCAGTGAAATTCTATTGATGAACATTAACAGACACCCCAATCCTCTTCTGTTAACCAATCTAAACATCTGTGTTGTAACTAGGGCTGTGTATTGGCAATAATCTGGTGATACGATACGTATCACGATACATGGGTCACGATTCAATATATTGCAATATATTTTGATACTGTGCGTAAGGCGATATATTGGGATTTTTGTAAAGTATAATTTTAGAAAAACTAATATTTAAAAAAAGACATGATGTGCATCAAAGTCAAAGAAGTTTACTTTAGGTACACTATTCAGTACACAGAAAATCTAAAATTGGGATTGTGGTTCACAGGTTCTTAGTGAGAAAATGTTTATATGCTAAAGTAGGCCAAAGTTCAGCCATAGCTACATTGTTAGCTTCTAGCAAAAAGTCAGGCACTGCTAGGCACAAAATATGAATATTTTTGCACGTAAACATTTGAAATGACCCATCACTTGTTCAGAGGAGGGAATTTAAGTTACACAAAGTCAGAAAGTATCTGGAAGTGCTTTAATCAGTGGCTCGGATGTCATACTGTGATCCTGATTTAGGATAATAGGAAGCGCATGCTGCAGGCTAGCATGTGCTGTTGTTCATGTATTGTATATTGAGTTAGCGCTCCACGTGGCCTAAAGAATGACACAGTGAGGGCTCACACACCTATGAATACATCCATACAAACACAGAACGAAAGGGGCCCAGTGTTGAGCAGTAAAGGTGTGTTGTGGGTCAGTAAACAGCTGTCAACATCTGCTGCCGTCCTCTCCGCCAAATGCAGGTCATAGGAACTGGCTTTTGTGGCGTCACAACAGAGCAGTATGCTTTAAAATGACATTAATATTTATGCATTCATTGATTTTATTGGTGATAGTATTACTGTACAAAATGTTAATGGTGAACATGTTTTATCAAACGTTGTCTTCTTTGTATATCTAGCAGATATGGACTAACATCATTCATTAAGAATCACGTTTGTGTACACCTAATGAATATAAGTCCCATATTCACTCTTTTAGCTCTGTTATATCTAACTAGCTCTTTAGCCGCTAAATGCTATACTATGTTCACTAGCTGGTTGCTATCTTTATTTATTTATCCAAGCTTTTTTTAAATTGAAAACAGCTGCCTCTTGCACTTGGAAATGATGACAGTAGAGCTGCCGGCCATTAAACCGAAACAATGAATTACAAGATAAATAAGCTGAGGGGAACTGCAAAGTCCATAATTCTGTGTGGGTTCATCATTTCGAGCAACTCCCTGTATATTACTAACCTGACTCCAGATGGATTGCTTCACATTTGCTCGGCATATCCATCTGGGAACTTTCCGTTGGAGAACTTTTGGGAAGGGGCAAAAATACTGCTTAGCTGATTGGATAAACCATCTGTCTATCACCACCTATGTTGGTGATGGACGGGCCAAATCAACCAATCAGATCAACGATATATCAAACTCTTGCCGAAACCAGTCGGGAGAAGAGCAAAAACATCTTTTCCTCCGAGAAAAGCCTCCAGTGGCATTTTTTGCTCTTGTTTCAATGAAGGAATACTTTCTAATTCGGATAAAACTACGCTCATCTCATCCGTGGAAGCCGCCATGTTGTTTAGACTGAACAGTCGCTTCTTGTTGCATCACACCTAAACCCGCCTCAAAACCAACGCTGATTGGTCGGTTGTTTGGCGAACGGCTCCAAATTTTCTCTGTTTAAAGATGCCAGACTGATCTGCGAGTAGAAAACTGGATCAGGACTGTCTCACGAGGCTAGTATATTACATGTAGTTAGTTGATTCATGGTTAATGTAAAAAAAAAAAGCAGCTTTAATATTAAAGTATTAACCTGTTAACAGAATGAGCATTAGTGTAACTTTTGTAATAGGAAGATTGTGTTACTATATGTCTTCTTTCAAAAGCAACATAATCTTCTCTTTAATCTCTCATGTAGCTCACTTCCAGGAAAACGGAGGCAGTATATTATAAAAGAGCTGATGATTTATGTCGTATAATGTGAATACACTCTACTTGTGTGCAATTGGTTTAGTAGCGCTGTGTTATGTAGGACAAGACGTGGCATGCTGCGTGATCCACAGTGTAAAGGATCAGGACGGGGGCTGTGGCTGCTGCTCCGGAGCACACATCAGTCTCTGACTGCTTCTACTTATTCCCTCCTTGTCATACATCCTGGTAACGGATATGAACAGCAAAAGCTGAAGCAAAATCACACTAATTTGGAAACAAAGAAATGGCATAATCTGATTTGTTGTTTTAGGAGTTCCAGTGAATTGTTGATCACGTTGCTCTCAGTGTTAATGTGCCATTAAGAACATTTCCCCCATCTTTCTTCCCTTCCTGTTCCCCCTGTGATGACTCCTTTATTTTCTGTGTTTCTTTTTGAATTTAACCTTCCTGTTGTCCTCGGGTCAAATTTGACCCATATTCAAAACTTTTCTATATCAGAAATTTGGGTTTCTTTCAACCAAATTGTCAAAAAATAACGTGGATGGTTCCATACAACCATTACTCTTCACAAGTAAAATAAAAGATCAGCTCAGTACTTTCATTGAATTTGGGTGTTTTATTCAATTTTATAGCATTTGGAGAGAAAAAAAGATTAAAAGAAATTAACGGAAATAGCTTCAAAAATGTGGGGGGTGGGGGGAACGCAGGAAAAATGTGACAACAACATCGGTGAGAAGTGACAAAAAAAACTTAGGGAAAGCTTTCGGGAAAAGCGACAGAAGTGTCAAAAAAGACGACCACAATGTTGAGAAAAATAAAAAGTTGCACAGTCGACGGGAAGACAACACAAGGGTTAACTAATACCAGTTATTCTAGAAGTGTTGTGGTCTGTTGTTCATTCTGTGTTTCTGCTGTCACAGCATTAAGGGACTTCCCCACTAAGGCATTAATTGAAGTATTACTGTTTAGTTCTCAGGTGGTGACTTCTTGTTTCTCATCTCCCTTCCTCCTTCTTCATCCCCTTCTGTCCTTCCCCCTCTCTCTTTCTACAGTTGTAGTTTCTCTTTTCTTTCACGTTTTGTCATTTCACGTTGATATGTGGGGTTTGTTTAACTGTGAGAAGTCCTGTTGTTTATTCTGAAAAAGTAAGTGATTTACATTTGAAAATATCTCTCTCCCCCTTGCTACCCGCCTCCAAACTCCCCCTCCACCTCCTTGCTTCCACTCAGCAGATGATACTCGCTGTCCTCAACATGTACCAGAAGGTGTTTTTTTTCAGTCTTAGCAAGTTTTCAAAGAAAGCCAATAAGGTCTTTCAGCCAATACTTCCTTCTCTCTTCGCCCTCTCCTTTTTTCTTTACTGTTCTTTTGTATTCAGAAAGAAGAGTTGTCGAATTACTGCAGGGATTTCTTAGCATTTGGTCTTACAAGTGAAAAACGTCCTGTGGCTAATGTTTCTCACGTTCTTCTCTCCGTTTTTAGAGCTCAGCCTCTCATACTGGCATAGAGCTACATGGATTTGAACTAGAACAGTTCCCTTGGCTAAAGCTCATCTCCATTTCTTCTCCTCTCCAGCATTCAACGGGCAGCTCTGGCCATTTTAGAGCACTACTACTGTGACTTCCCAGTCAATAACCCAGCGTTGCTTTCCGCCTCCAAGTCCCGTGCTGCCAAGCACCTGGCTGGCCTCAAGGTCTACAACGTGGATGGTGAGTTCCCAGCAGGCCCCGCCGAGGGTGAGTGGGTTGGCCTTTTTAACTCCATGTTATGTCTTTGTCAGTGCTTTGGTTTTTCTGCATGTTCTGGTGTGTTGAAGTCTGTAAGGTCTGCTTTTTCTTCCTAATTCTAGTCGTTTATTTCAACATCTATGCCAAGATCATACTATAATTAGGATTTGATCTATTTAGCACATGTTAAAAAACACTCTGTACTGTATATCCATTGTAACACAGAAGAGGTTGCTCATTTTTAAATAATGTGTAGTGTTAACTTGATTTAGATTATTGTAGGCTGCAGCTAACCATTGCTTTTGTTATAATGTTTTTAGGTTCCAGTATTTCTTTCAGGCAGCCATTCATTTACATTTGCTTCAGTATAATGTGAAAATCCACTTGACACTCGCTCAATCCATTTATTGTTTGGTCCATTAAATGTCAGACTATACGCCCATCACAACTTCCCAAAGTCCATCTTGATGCATTGAAATTTGTTGTTTTGTTCAAAATCCAAAGATATTAGTATATTATAAAAGAAGACCAATGAAATCGGCAGATATTCATGTTTCAGAAATTGTAACCGCACACTTTTGGGCATTTGCAGCAACTTGACATTTTTGCACATTTTTCTTTTTCAAAACTGAAGCAATAAATTAACTTTTCTGCGATGGATCACTTATCTAAAGCACATTTCAAGTCTCTGCGAGTTGATTTCCATACTGTACTGGAATGTGCTAAAACAGCCTGGAAGGTAGGAAATGGATCTGCAAGCATATGATTGGAAAATTGTCAACAGTAAAATAAAGCATAGGTGATTTGTAGTTAATGGTTTAAAGACATGCAAACGTGTGCAAATGTGGTTATTGGATATGTGCCTCAATACTCCCTCTGGTACTCTCTCCTCTCCATATGTGTCTCCTTACACTGACGCTAACCCTTTAAGATGCCTTTAGAGCTAAACTGAAAGCCTACCTTTTGGACAGTAAGTAAATGCAGCGCTGCTACTAACTAAAGCACCCTGACTTTACAAAAGCCATCGTTAAATCTCTATCCACGTCCTTGAAGCTAAGCCTCCGTTCACACAGAAGTAATGTCACTGAGTGAAACACACTGCTTCACACACTCGCTGTCCCACACTCTTCTTCACTCTTTGCATGCCACAGGTTGATGAAAAAGTTTGAAGTTGTCCTTACAACAGCTGGCAGAATGTAACACAAACCCTCTATATTAAGTGATTGCTCTCCCTCAAGTGTACTCCAGTTTCACTCAAGTGCACTAACTTGACTCCCACTTCATTTTGCTGTTTTGTCTTCTGCCATTTGTCTCCCTCCTTTCTTCTGCCTGCCCTCAAATGTTAGTGGTAGACAGTCGCGGAGATGGCTGTTAAATCAATAGCTATTATGCTGCTGGCGTTGTCATTTCTCTCTTGTGTCTCATCCTCCTTCATTTTCATCCTGCAGCAGCTGCTCAGGGACCTCTCCCTCGCTCTCTGTATCATCTCTGTCTGGAGCTTTTACTTCCCATTCCTTTTTATTTCCTGCAGCCGCACCAACATTGTAATAAATAAGTCGAACTCAGGGACAGACAATAATCTTTCCTTGATTAAAGAGTGGTGAAACCCTGAGCGCAAAGTGGCCACAACACTCAATTACACTGCATCCAAATGGGTTTAGGTGATTTTTATAACGCCTGACACGCGATTTGGTCTCCATCTTGTTCTCTCAGCTTGAGATATTGGGAATTGGAAATGAATCCCAGCGGATAGAAAGTGTTTGCAAAGAAATCTTTTAAAATATTGAAGATTTAAAGGTCAAACAAAGAAACAAAGTCTAATACAATAGACATGTTATGTTTTCTGTCAGAACTAAATGAAAACATTTAGCGTTCTTTTTTTTTTCTTTAGTACATGAATGAATTTTTTTCCATTCCACAGTCAAATCAAATTACACTGTTGTTGTTTTTTATATGTATAAGTAACTTTTTTGAGAATTGTACTTGTAGTTTTAATGAGTAGCTTTAATGCAGCATACTTTTTTACTCGTATCTAATTTGCTGATTTGTTATGCCAAATCATAATATCATACAGGAGACAACAGGCAAAGAATATAATTTAAAATTGTCTTTACTTGTTGGTGTACTTAAAAGAGAATAATATTGAGGTCATATTCACATGGGATTTTTGTGATCACACTTGTGAGATATACTGGAGAGAATATACTGGTGTATATGTAGGAAATGATCTAATCAGGAAATCATGTCATTTCCTCACAAACTTCTTTACCTACAAAGTAACAGTACTTTAACTTGAGTACAGTTTTTGGCTACTCTGCCCACCTCTGATTGTGTTTGTTCACTTTATTACTTTGTTTGATTTATTTTTATTTAAAAGTGGTAAAACAATTTTTTACCACTGCTTCTGACATGGCAACACATGGCTTTCAGCATATTTATCCCCCATAAATTCCATCTAAGTGCAGAAATACCAACAGCAGGGTGTGCCGAAAACTCCCTCCTCTCCGCCTATGAATTATTCTGTTCATGCACAATCCCTGCCCTGCATTAATAATTAACCAGCTCTGCCTTCTTTTAACCTGCATTAACGTCAGGCGGGGTTCTTGAGCATCCTTCTATCCCAATTCCAAAAATGTAAACTTTTGAAGTTGCCCGAGACACTTCTTTAATTGGACGCCCGGTGCCCCCTGAAGGCCCCCGAGTGGCAGAGTAAAGGGAATGTTTGAATATCAATAGCCATGTGTGGGTGAACAGTATGTTTTTTTTTATTTTTTATTTTATTTATTTTTTCCAATGATCACAGTGCTCGGAACAATTAAAAATTACGACTTTGTGTGGCTATACACGTCAGCTCCTGGGGTTTTAATATTGCTGGTAATAAAAGGAAATGGACCGTGGTTTATGTGCATCAGTAATCTACCCCTCCACTCTAAAAGCATGTTGCACTGTATGTCATCACCAAGGCTTTCTTTGTTCCTTTACTTTTGTCTCTAAGCCTTTACCTGTGAGATTAGGAGACACACACACACACACACACACACACACACACACACACACACACACACACACACACACACCCGTATAGTAAGCAATCCTGTCTTATCTCTTTGTCATGACAGGTCCGGGGAACAATGCAGCAGCAGCAGGACTGGTCCACTCCCAGTCCAGAGCCATGATCGCAGCCGCCGCACGCCGCAGAGACACCAGCCACAATGAGCTGTACTACGAGGAGGCTGAGCACGAGAGGCGCATTCGCAAGCGCAAAGCACGGTAATTCATTTCAAGCATCTATGTAGGGCTATTTCAAGGAGTCTTAAAAAAAACATGTTTGCTGTGTTTTGACTGGACTGGAACAAGTGTTAACCCAAAAGTTGCATCTTTAGTGACAGGTTATTCCAGTCAGGAGTCCCACTCATACCAGCTCTGAGTGGAACCTTTTTAGTGCTTTTTTTTTTTTTCTCGCAGCTTGGTGGTGGCTGTAGAGGAGGCGTTCACACATATCAAGCGCATGCAGGAGGAGGAGCAGAAGAAGGCTCCAGGGGACGTGATGGACCCTCGAGAGGCAGCACAAGCCATCTTCCCATCCATGGCTCGCGCCCTGCAGAAGTACCTGAGGACCACCAAGCAGCAGCACTGCCACAGCATGGAGAGCATCCAGCAGCACCTGGCCTTCTGCATCACCAACAACATGACGCCCAAGGTCCAGCCTCTGACCATAACATTCACAAGGAATCTTTCATTCCCTCTGCAATAACAACTCAGAACAACATATCATAGACACTGTAAAGCTGATGTTTTGTATGTTTTAAATGTGTGGGTTTTTAATGAGCCCTGCCGAAGAAGAATTTCTGTCACAGCTTTGGGATAGACAATAAAGCTATATATATAATGTAATATATATAATGTAATATAATGTCTGTCTGTCTGTGTGTCTGTCTGTCTGTGTGTGTCTGTGTGTTTGTGTGTGTATGTCTGTCTGTGTCTGTCTGTGGGTCTGTCTGTCTGTCTGTCTGTCTGTCTGTCTCTTATGACGGTGACATTTGCATTGTAGATTTCTCAGTCTAAGATATGATAAAAGTGTGTTTGTATATATCCCTCCCACCCAGGCGTTCCTGGAGAGCTACCTGACGCCAGGTCCCACCCTGCAGTACAGCCGGGACCATTGGCGGGCCCGCCAGTGGACACTGATCAGTGAGGCGTCTGTCACCAGCGGCCTTAAGGACGGCTCCATCTTCCTGCTCAAGTGTGTGGACTTCAGCCTGGTGGTGACGACAAAGAAGATTCCATACATCCAGATGTCAGAGGAATACATCGACCCCAAGTCACACAAGTTTGTCCTGCGGCTACAGTCCGAAACCTCCGTGTAGGACTCCAAACTTTCTTTTTTTATTCCTCCCCCTGTTTTGTCGCTCTCAAACGTTTTCACTTTGGGTTTGCAGTTTTTATTTGTACTTTTTTGGAATTTTTATATATTATATATGAATCTCTATATTACACTCATGTTTGGATATATTGCTCTTTTTACGTTTGATTTGGATGGAATCAAAAGAAAGAATTGTGGCAGGATTATGCTCACGGCGGACTCTGACATGGTTGTGCGCACATACAGTATGTGTGAGTGTATATGTGTGTACAGTAAGTGTGTACACATGCGTGTCATTTTGTGTCAACACAATCACTCGTTCCTTTTCTGTTTTGAGATGCTGGAGCCAAACAAGATGGGAACATTTAAGGAAATCCCCACAGAGAATCTGTCTTTATTTCCATGAGACAGACAGACAGACATAGAGACAAACCACTAAGGACTGCGATGGTGTGACTCGGATTTAGATATTTGAAGCCTCATGGAAACACATGACAAGCCTGTGTTGCCATTTCGTCTACAACATTTGAAAGTATTCGGATGCTCTATTGGGCGTCAACATGTTGAGAAGTAAATGGATTTTTTTCCATTTGAAAACCAAATTAAATGCATTTAACAAAAAGACTTCAGACTTGGCATTAAATGCACATTTATGTATGTTTATCAATGAAAAGAATAGGCCTAAAAAGGATGGAACGAATGATCTTATCCTGCTCAAAAAGGATGTCAGACTGTTTTCCTCTCCACAATCTACTCATCACTACTTCAGGACATCTGTAGAGCTCCAGACAAACGCTTTTCTTGACAGTTGGGATGTCAAACTCTGACCCGCCTCATGTCCAGCCTGAGGCGTACAATAGCACTATTTGAGTGCTAATTCTAGCAGCCAAAGTGGATCGCTTTGAGCTGTTTTGGTGCATGATTTGTCTGCAGGTGCAATGGAGCAAAATCTGAAATATTTCCACTTCAGTTGGGAATAACACACAAATGCCATGGTAAACACAGCGGTGAACTTGCAATGATCCGTATCATAAGAGACTCCCAGAGGTGGACACATGCCCAAAAATATTTGCCCTGCCTCATCGGTTCAGTAACCTTCTCAGGGCTTTCATGTCTGCCGTTATCTGCCTGACACGACGGAGAGGGGAGGCAGCGAGGACGAGAGACAGAGCCTTGATGTCACTAATAAAAAGTACTACTGATTACTCCAAACCAGAATTCTTCCTCTTTGGGTTACATAGCAGAAAATCTAAATAGCGTAAATTCTCATATATAAGCCGGTATTCAAGTAAGCTTAGCCAGCATGAACAAGTAAAGGCCACTCGCTATGCCAGGTAAAACCAAAAACTAACAGGGTGGAATTACATCTCACGTAACTAATTCATTCTATCAGTACAACAGAGTTGTGTCATACTCACCCCTCTGCTGCTCTGAGTTTATATTAACAGACTCTAATAACAACAACTCTAATTAAAGGTGCAGTAGGTAAGACTTATAAAACTAACTTTTATATTATCATATTTGCTGAAACTGACCCTATGTTCCAGTAGAACTACATGAAGCAGGTCATTCTAAAAAAGTCCGGCTCCTCTGGCTCCACCTACAGCCTGTAGTGTGATTTGCAAAAATCCACAGCTCCCTGTTCAGATGCACCAATCAGGGCCGGGGGGGGGGGGGGGGGGGGGGGTGTGTCTAACTGCGTGTCAATCACTGCTCATGCACACACATTCATTCTCCCTTGTGGGGGGAGGGGCTTAGGAGACCGTTTTGGGCTTTAGCAGAAAGGGGGGAGGGACTGAGAAGTTGTTGATTTTCAAATGTTTTGGCTAAGTCCTGGATCTTCGCAATCCTTCCTACAGCACCTTTAACCCTTGTGTTGACTTCGGGTCACATTGGCCCGTTTTAAATTTTTGTTTTATATCAGAAAATATTGGACGTAGAAATAAGCGCTGAAAATGTGTAGAAGAAAAATTAAAAAATTTAAAACGTTGGAAAAAGCAAAAACAAATTGTGAAAAAAGGCGTCACAAATGTCAGAAAAATGTTTTTTTCAAGGTTGAAACAAAGACAACACAAGGGTTAACTCAGGATGTTTCGTCTTTGTCGTACTCCTGGTCGATGTTAAACAACACATATTTTTGCACATTAAAAGCATACCTTTAAAGGGAATTTTAATTTTTGCCTTAATTTGGCAGTCAACAGTTTACAAAGACAAGAACCATAAGGGGAGAGAGAAGGATATGACATGCAACAAAGGTCCTTAGATAGGAATCAAACCATGTGTTTTGCAGTTATGGCAGCTTAACATCGTTCAGGAGAAAAGGCGAAGAAGAACACGTGAAGAGACTGTTGCTGCACTGATGGAACTAGTGCTGTTGAAGCTGACATACTACATTTATAAAGATATCAGGGCAAATGGTTCTGAATGAAGGCCACTATTTGAGAATTTATGGTATTTAAAGTGCAATGTAATCTTTCAGGCGTCACAGGGTTTGCTTGTATCGCTAGAACACATAATAGATGATAAAGAATCAACAGAGTGTGTACCAATAGTGAGAGCTGCAGCAGGGCGGAACCCTTCCCAACTGGACCATCTGGTTTTCCTTTACTACCTTGTCTCACCTCTGTTGTCTGACAAACATGCTCACAGTGAATCCCTCGAGGTCAGAAGGGACTGTAATTATTTCTTTCACCTGATGAATCAGCCTATCTTGTAAATTCAGAATAACACAGTTAAATTAAGCTAATGGCACTAAAATGACACTTTTTTTAGATCACTTCAGCACTCTGTCCCTGTCATAACTGTCACACTGAGTTTATGTGTAACTCCCTCAAGAAGAAAACTGTCACACTGATCATGTCTTCTGTGGCTGTGAGCAGGGTTGTCCCCTACTGCCCCCTGGCTGGTAAACCTAATATTGTCAGTTTGTTAATCTGCCTGAGCGCAGCAGCAACACGTTTCCATATCAAACGCAAAGACACTGTTCATTTTAGTAAAAGTGTAACCATTCAACCACATGGGGAAGAACTCCCAAAAACACTTTTGCCGTTTACTGCAAACAGCACGTATCTGTGTTGAAACACCTGCCACTGGTCACACTTTGTACCTACTGACAGATGGATTTTGTGTGATCCCAATGTGACCGTGCCTCCTGTTTTTACACTGTATCTATTTATGTTAACAAGCATGTGTGTATGTATGTATGTATGCCATTCCAGTTCACACGACCAGCCTTTGCCCCTCTCCTCTACATCATCACCACCATCTGTCACGCTGTTGCCACGGTTTGGTTGTTGTTGGACAGCTGTATGATGATGACGTGACATTGCAACGTAAGATATGTTTCAGTTTCACAGCATTCGTAGTTGTAAAAAGAAATAAACATTTTTATGAATATTTGTAAAACTGCCGTATGGGATTGTATTGTGCAGAAATTCCACCTTGTATATTCCTAGAATGAGTTTTGATTGCCTTGTATCGTAGTTCACTGCTCCTCTCCTTTTACCTCCTTTTGTGATTATCTACATATCCCAGAATGCCTCTCAGTTCTCAGAAGGAACATGAAGTTTCCGTTTTCAGGTGGCCGGTTAGTATATGAATATTGTTAGCTACCAAACTTTTTTTTCTGAAAATGAGGACTATGTGCTCAAAATCCAACATGCTTAATGGCTGCATTGCATTCTGGTCTGTTGAGGCTTTTTGTGTTTTTTTTGTCTGGATGGATTTCTTCCTTAAGGTGTTTGTAACATGATTTTAATGGTATATTTAACTTACCAATTAATATATTAAGATATTTCAGTTTTTACTGTTTTGATTGATTAACTGCCTGGTTTAAAGAGTTCAAAACTCCAAAAACCATTTAAAAAAAAAAGAAGGTGAAAACGTACAGTCCTGAGTACAAATTAAAAAATCCTTAAAATGACACTTTTATAACGAGATACAATTTGATTATTGTGACCACGGCCATTCTAGGCTTCCCTAATGAAAACGTGTCCCACTGATGATTTAGATTTGTCCCATGTTCCCAGCAATCAAACAGCATAGCCATTTTTTCCTATTGCAGTTTCAATAGTCTTCCAGACTTACTCCGCAGCATCTCCATATGCACTAGTTTCTCGCCCCGGCTGTAGGCTTGCTAACACTCTGCTCTGTCGCTGCCCATTAGGCGTCTGGCCCTGCTGTGTGACAGGCCGGTGCAAAACTTCCGTTTTTTTGGCCTTGATTTGGGGGCTTTTTGTTGTCATGAAGCTCAATGGTAATTGGCTTGCCATCAGCCTGTCAGAGTGGCGCAGCCGGGCCTTGCTGGTAAATGAATGTCCGTGTCGGTGTCCGGTGCTGAAAACAAACAACCTCATACCTTGGCGAGCCTGGGATGCGAGGCCGCCTGTCGGAACTCATCTGTCCCAGGCTTAATCCCCCTCCCGTACCCCGCCTGCTCTGTGTAGGAGGAGAGAGGTGAAGAGAGAGGAAAATGAGCATTTGCATCTAAATGGAATGTTTTTCTTACCTTCATTCTTCCCTCTATATTTGTTTGGTAATGACTTGGTTATCTGCAGATCAAGACGTGAGAGGAAATCCTTCTAGCGGCTTAAGTTTTGAACAGAAATCTACACCCTTAACACATTTTACGGCTGTCTTTTCTTTGTTCTTTTGCCATTTTATATTGAACCTGTTAGACCCTCCCACCCACTATGTGTTGCTCTCATCCTTTCTCTCCTCCTCTCTCATCCTTTGGGAGTGAGGAGGTGTGTGTGTGTGTGTGTGTGTGTGTGTGTGTGTGTGTGTGTGTGTGTGTGTGTGTGTGTGTGGGGTTCAAGTATAACTATATTCGTGGGAGTCCAGTATACTTGTGGGGTCCGGACAGCTTTGTGGGGCCAAAATGCTGGACCCCACAACTTTGAAGGACTGTTTGAGGGTTAAGACTTGGTTGTAGGATTAAGGTCAGAATTAGGTTACGGTTAGGGTAAGGGTTAAGGTTACGCATTTAGTTGTGATGGTTAAGGTTAGGGTAAGGGGCTAGGGAATGCATTATGTGGGATGTCAATGACGGGTCCCCACAAAGATAGTGAAACGCACTGTGTGTGTGTGTGTGTGGGGGGGGGGTGCGTGTGTGTGTGTGTGTGTGTGTGTGTGAATTCCATCCTTCTGCCCTGCTTTTAGTCAATGTTCATGTAAACCACCATCACACTTGACATTCACAGGATAATGTAACCTAAGGGCCCTGCAGAACATCACAACACCTGTACCATGCCTGCTTCCTTTTCCTCAGGAGAGAGCGTGGCATGTCGTCTTGCCTCAGGTCACGTTTATATGCACACACGCAGTTAAATGTTCTCATCTCTCGGCTATGGCTGCATGGATTATGTGTAAATCCCACACCTTGCTACAAACATACTGTTTACACACTGCATCACATCCACCTCCAGGGGAATAATTATTCTTGCATGGCCCTGTATTATTAATTCATGTCCAGCAGGAGTGTGTCCACTCCTTATGCAGTTTGTTGGGCCCCAGTGGGCAGCCTCTTAGCTTGTCTCACCCCGTCTCCCCCAGTCTCACTGTCCAGGTCCCTTCTCCCATTAGGAGGCATAATGATGCTGAATTATTCACTGATGTTTGAATAATTCAAGGTGAAAACGCTCATTGACTGAGGGAGAAAATGTGCCAATCTGCTGTCTTGAGCATCAGTCTGGACCTTCCTAATGAGGGAGAGAACTGAAGTGTGTGTGTTCTAAAAACAGCAGAGGCGGTTCACATTAAAAGACTTTTATTTACCCTGAATTAATCACAAGAAAACAATCCAAGCACTATTCTACTTAGAAGAGCAAAAACATGTCATTTATTTTCACATAGATACTGTATGTATGCACACAATTCCTCCCAATTATCTAATCATTTATGTCAACCTTAAAGCTGTTGTAATCAATACTTTCAATACATGTGTAATGTATGTGATAGATGTTTCTCATAGTGACAAACAACACAAATAATTATCATCTGACTCTGTAGTTCCTTTCAGGTCATTGTTTTGGTTTCTTGGTCCGCAGGTTTAACGTTTTAATTCACTCAAGGCTCTCATCGGCATCGTTCCAGTTCTGCGTTAAGCTCTAAAAACCCACCCCATGCTACCTGACCAGCACCAAACCACAGTCAGGCAACGTTAGCTGATAGCTGGTGAACATAGTGGAGCATTTAGAAACTAAAGAGCCAAATATTTGACTCACTAGTTGGCGGAGACCAAAACGGAGCTAACAGTAGAGTGAATATTGGACTAACATGTATCATTTGACTCCACGTGAATGGTGCTCCATGTCAGCTGGATGTTCAAATAGGAACTTTGGAAGCCATAGCAACTTAAAGGTTGATTAAATGTCAGTGTTTAAAGTTTGTTGCGTTGCCCTCAAAATGGCCAAAATCTATAAATAGAGCTTTAACTTACATGTGTACAGTATGCGACACAGAAGCTTCAGTATGCTGATATCTTGATCCTTGGGGAGTACAGGAGAATTACTGCTTCAGGCACTGTGCTAACTTATTATAAACTGGGCCACAAATTTCCCATGATGACCTTTTAATCTGTTCTGTTTTATCTGCTTAACTATTTAAACCAAAATCTACAAAGAATCTCTTTTTGCAACACCATACGTTTCCTTTAAATGTTACTTCTTTTAAAATGATTTGGAAAAAAAGAGAGAGAATGTATCAGTAATGTGGCTCTAATGTGCCAAGCGAGTTCAGTATTTTGACCCAGGTGTGAACTGCCAGGACACCAAGCCTTGACATTCCGGTTAGTCATCATTATCATCTTCCTCATCTGGGTCGTGACTTTCGTAGCTGTCCGCTGGAACGTAGCCGTCGGGGTCTTCCAGGTCGTCGGCAGACTCGTCATCATCCTCCGTGTTCACCCTCCCAGACAGGACGTCCTCTATCCAGTCCTCCAGCTCCTCAGGGGTGGGCAGGTCCTCATCGTTGGACATGTCCAGCCACACGCTGTCCGCCTGGACCACAGAGCACCAAGAATGATAAGGTTAGGGTTCATTTACTTTGCTACAGTCTAAGATTCTAACCATTACTTACATCTGTGACATTGACCACACCAATCTGAGGTCTAAACAGGTCCAACTTGAACGTTTTTTCCCAGTAAGTGGTCAGCTGGAGGGGCGAGACAAACCCAAGTTAACTTAGCCTATCAGTGACAAATTTGATACTCTTTGTTAGAAATACTAAGCTAAGGAAGAGGCAGAACCAGAGGGAAGTCATCAGGGTCGATCCAGACGATGCTGAGCTCTGGGTTGTTGGTGTTGTCTCTGGCCACATCTTTCAGGATCTCCAGGAACTCATAGCCATCTGGGTACGGCAGAACAGGGCAGCATGAGCTCGCATAAGAAAATACAAAGGTATACAACTGCAAAATGAAAAGAGAAAAGGCTCAGACCTGGATCTTCCTCCTCAGCAAACGCAACAATATGGATTCCATCCATGTCGTCCTCCTAGGAATTGGAAAAAAAGTGCAGTACTACCTCAAACTTGCTTAAGACAAATCTATGAAAATGTATGAAAAATGGTTTGGGGAGACAACTCAGTCTATGGAAAGGCCGAACACCTACTCACCCATGTTTCAAACATATTCTCTGCCCGGAGCTTCCTCAAAGTAGCCCTGTAAAGAGCATATTTTCGTAAAATGTTTAACCAGGTTTTAAAAGCGTTAAGATAACCCTTAAACAATATAAATCAAGTAAACCTTCTATGTTGGTTGACAAATTCGACAATATCCATCTCAGACAGAGGTCTGCCAGGCAGGATGGCCGGCTCCTCCATGAAGGGCTCATAAAAATTCACTTCGTTCATCTTGAGGGAGAGGTGTTTGGCTACCTAAAACATACAACATGCCAGGATGACATTATGATAAACGTGTGAAGGATATAATGATGGGCTTTTGTTGAATGAGTGCATGAAGCTTATTCGACAAACAAATAAGATGAACGGTTTTATTCAAAAAATCCATTTGCTAATAAATGCATTTCACACTAAAAACCTGAAAATAACATGGTTTCAACCAAAAGAGCAATCACCTATCATTTCACAGTGTTACTATTCATTAAAAAAACTAAATTGGGAAAAAGTCCTTGTGCTAAGCTAAGCAAGAAAGCGAATAAGCGTATTTCCCAAATGGTCAAACTATTACTCCATTAAATAGTGCATTAACAAGCAATGTGTATGTGAGAGGAATCAGTAGTGGATTGATAGCGATCCTTAGATTTAGACACTATATATATGCAGATTAGGATTTTATTTTGTACAGCAAGACTTACAGATTTATCAAATGTAGCAAAGAACTTGATGTAAGGTTGAAAACGCTCTGAGGCCTCCTGGAAAGATTTGTAGTCTGATTAAAAAAAATAAAAAAATAAAAAAGGGGGGGGGGGACAGAGAAATTGATGAGGGACTCAAGAGAGAATGGCAGAAACCAAAATTGAGAAAGTAAAACAGATTAAAGTGTGGAACTTCATCATTCACATTCTGCTCACATCCCTAGCCCAAATCTACAGTATGTGATCAGGAAGGCAAGCAGTGAAACACACTCGCTTCATTCAATTTCCCATCATGATTCTACTGTCTTCACCCAAGTAACAAAGTCTCCCTTAATACAGTTTTATACGCTTGCAATGTGCTCCTGGCTCTGCTCCCGACAAGGTCACAACCAAGGAGCAACCTATCTCTGGACAGAAATAGGCTCCATAATGAAACTTCATGCAACTGTCATATCAGACCAGATAGCATCTTCCCTGTCTCACTTTTTCTCCCTTTTTTTTGAGAGGAACTATAATTGCAGTTTGACCTAATAGACAGAGAACTAGAAGCTATTTAAAGTCTCTCGTGGGACTGAGTGAGAGTGCCATAGTCTGGAATCAGGTTTCCCTTTTGCATGGTGATGTAGCGCCATTAGCCTCTAGATCCCATTAGCGTCTTGGGAACTTTTAGGGGACAGAGAAACAGTGTAGATGACCCAATCACACACTCCTCATGTGTGTTAATGCAAACACAAAAGCATTAACACACACTTCACTTGCTAAAATAGACGCTAGCATGGGCAGTGGTGGAAGAAGTATTTAGATCCTTTACTTAAGTAAAAGTACTAATACCACACTGTAAAAATACTCTGTTACAAGTAAAAGCCCTGCATTGAAAATGTTACTTAAGTAAAAGTATGTAAGTATCATCAGGACAATGTATTAAAGTAAAAATCCTCACATTTTATAAACTGGAAACGATCCAAACAGTTCTGTCAAGTGTTTAATGATCTAATCTTTTTTTTTTTTTTTTTTAAGATTATTTTTTTGGGCTTTTCCACCTTTAATGGATACGACAGCCAAGTGAGAAAGGGGAGAGAGAGGGGGAAGACATGCAGGAAATCATCACAGGTCGGATTCGAACCCTGGACCTCTCCGTCTACCCACTGACCCAAACCGGCCACGATGGTCTAATCATTTCAGCTGTACTTGTAGGCCGTTATATTGTTTGGTACTTTAATTTATGATAAAATATTGTATTTCATAAACTACATGTGTTTTGTGTGCAAAAACTCGTAAAGTAACTAGTACCTAAGGCTGTCAGATGAATGTAGTGGAGTAAAAAGTACAATATTTCTCTCTGAAATGTAGCGGAGTAGAAGTAGAAAGTGGCATGAAAAGAAAATGCTCAAGTAAAGTACAAGTCCCTCAAATTTGTACTTAAGTACAGTACTTGAGTACATGTAGTTAGTTACATTCCACCACTGAGCATGAGTTTGGTGGTAAACTAACAGGAATCTTCTCCTTTGAAGTAGCCAATGAGGCGGATGTCTTCCTCCATCCTCTCAAAGGCTCGCAGCTCCATGGCGTTGTTGAGCATTTCCACTGGGTCCTCCAGCACCTATGGGGCGGTGTAATACAGGTAAGGTATTTTACTGCCAAGAAATAGTCAATGTTCAACACGTTCACACCATTGAATGTAAATATGAACAGTGTATGGTTCACACTTTCTTGCCGAGAGTTATTGGAGATTGACACCACGTGTATTAATATTCTCATCTAGGCTCCCTCCCAGAAAGAAAGTGAATAAGCATATACAGTTGTGAATTGGGAATGTCTGGTTCTGGAAGTGAAAGTCCCATTCATTTTTCCTCTGCATTGACTCTCCCAGTTAAATCATCAGAACAAAAGATTAACAATTGCATTAAAAATATTACGTTCTTTGATACAAAAAGAAAAATGATTCAAAGGTAAATAGCTATGACTCCCAAGGTGCATTTTGTCAGAAACATTCAATCCCAGAGCTAACGATTGCGTTGCTAAGAAACCCGAAATCACAATCTGCAGTTTAAATCAATTAACATTCAAATTCTGGGTCATGTTTTGTTTACAAATGCAACAACAAAGTGTTTTCTCTAAAGCTCTGATTCATGCCTCTGAATGGCCTATTCTCCATAGCAACTGTGGCTGAGGCTCATGGGTATTGTAGTATTTGTGAGCTGTCTGCCAAAATGACAGAAAAAAGTTTTAATATTTTAAACTGGTGGCCATAACACAAACTTATAGAATCGTTAAATTATCCTGTAGAGTCCTGTGATTCTATTAAAATGGAAATGGGGGAAAAACACTTCAAGAACCTGCGTCTCCTCCCACTTCACAAATCAATTTCCCAAAATGTCAAACTATTCCTTTAAATGTACTCATTTGCACATGATTGACACAGATTATCACTTTTAATAAGAAATACCTTCAGGGGAAAGTGAAATACGTCATGTACACATATTCTAAGGAGACTGCAGCTGTTAATTGCTTGAGGATTTCTTCTCTCAATGGCCGCCAAGATTACACATCTAAAAAATAGCAGAATCAGATTTTCCACTTACATCCAACAGAAACTCCACCAATGTGTCTGCTGAGAGCTCCCCATCGAACTCAATGACACGGTCGTCCTTAAAGACGTACAAGCTGCCCACCTCTTCCAGACCTAAGTGAACAGCAGGAATATAGTATATGACTTTGATAAAGCTAGATTTAGGGCTTCACGTTTAGAGAAAAGTAGCAAAGACACCATTTCCATAACAGTACATTACTGGCAAGGTGTGTATGAGCAAAGCAAAGTCACACAAAGAAAGCATGAGAGGGGATTAGAAAATACTGTTCTAGTATTTAAAGCAAAATCTGAATTTAGACATTCGGCATGCACAGCAATGCAACTGATACTGTGGTAGGCATCCGTGGAATGATGAAGACACATGAGTCATACCCAGTTTTTTGGCTACTTTGGCATCCTTCTGGGAGTCCACCATCCCAAAACCGATGTCTTTGTTCTCCAGGACCTGAGCTGTGAGCTGGGTGTTCACACAGACAAATGTCAGTCAGCTTAAAGCTCTCTTATTTTTTGATGTAGGCTACGTTGAACACATTGACTGGATGTGCAAAATATTATCTTGTTAGCAAAAAAAGACAGAAAATCATTGCCCACTTAACGCTATATCTATTAAAACTGTGAGTCAGACCAGATATGTAAGTGTTGTTTTGGACTCAGATCAACATTTTAGCAGCAATATTAAATCAGTTTATCATCTAAACTATTGCTAGCATAAGAGGACTCAAGTTGAAACAGGATGTCAATATTTCTGACATGCTTTCTCCATATAAACCTTATGGAAGTCTTCTTAGATTTTTTGACATGGACGTGCTAACTCCTTCGCACTATGCTACACATAGTCTATTCGGAACAACCTTCCTAAGGATCTTTGGCACTGTCCAAATTATACCATATAAATCTTTATTGTGTTTAGCAAATATTAGCATGCTAACATTAAAAGCATATTAAAATAACATGGTCAACTTTATATTAGCATGTTAGCAATTTCATTGTGGGCATGTTAGCATGCTTACATTATCATTTAGCTCAAACCACCACTGAGCATGCACAGCTACACCCTCCCTCGTGTGACTGTAGACTCTTATTTTATTATGTTATATGCCATTTGAAAAGCACTTTAAACCACTACTGTGTACTAAGTCTGCTATATAATTAAATTGCCTTCCTTCTCAAAGTGATTCATGATTATGGCATGAGTGTGACCATCACAAGGCAGCGGTTCCCAACCTGGGGGGTAGCAAGCCTACCCCATGAAGGGGTCCCAAAATAAACCTTTGGGGTCGCAAGATAATTAACAGGATAGGAAAAATGAGTAAAGTTTTCTGACTTTTCTGTACTTTTTGCTTTTTTATGTGAAATGCTGCAAATATGTACTTTGTTTGGTCAATACAAATTATTAACTCAACAACATATGAAATGAGTGTTGAGGGGTCCCAACTAGACAGTGCACATTTTTTGTCAAAAAGCTAAATGTTTGGGAACCACTGATGTAGGAAGATAAAATTTCCAGTAAATTAAGACTACAGTATTTATAAAATCCAGACCACGGAGAATGCGTTGGACCAGCTTATCCTTTAAAGATACTAACTGAAATCCCCTTAACTGTTAAATATAATCCACGGATCAGCCTGGGATCAAACACCTTCTACTCTGCACTCTGTATTTAGCTTGGCACTTTCTACACTATGTATTTGAGCTGGCATCCACAGCTGCTGCTGTCTTTGTTAATACATCTTTTCAGAGATGTGTGTGTGTGTGTGTGTGTGTGTGTGTCTGTGTGTGTGCGCGTGTGTGTGTGTGTGTGTGTGTGTGTGTGTGTGTGTCTGTGTGCATGTGTGTGTCTGTGTACGCGTGTCTGCGTTTTTGATATATTGAAGAGAGCCAAAGTCTGGTTCTGTTTAACTGAACGGGTTTCTGCTTTCAGTGCATGAAACATGACAGACAACAACTGAAAAGGTGAAAATATGGGTCCCCTTTTTGTTATACTTTACAGCTCATAAATGAGAAGGGAAGGGATGCAAAAGTACATCTACTTATTTCTAGTCCACAGCCAGATAGTAAAGAGTTTTGGGAACAATCTATAATTAACAGAATGGCCTAGAAACAATCCCTGGATGCATGTGAACCGCAGAGGAGGGCACATAATGGGATTGAAAATCACTGCTTGCCAGTTAAGAGAGTGTGCAGATAAAACGTTTGACAACTGTGAATCCTTCTTCACTGCATGGTTTAACAGACACGTTAAGCAGACAGAGGAAGAATGAGGCATTCCGTGTCTGTGAGGGGATCACAATGACTTGTTATGACAGGTTAGAATCAAATGAGCCCTGCATTGAGGCTGCAAGTCTAACCCACGGGGATTTGAGCTCCAGCTTCCTGAGACATTTTTATGTTACCAGTGCCATCAGATAGTTCAGGGCAATGTATGACACAACCCATACATGTTTGATCAGTAATGACATCCTCTTGGCAGGATTCAGGTGCATACCTGAAGAAGTCATTGGCAGTGTCACTGGAAAATGAAGGCTTTGTAGGGAAGTAGACTGTTGTAAGAATCAGTTGATTAGAACTGTAATTTATGAGCTAACAATTGATTAGTTGTTTATGCCATTTATCAAGGAACAAGACTAAATGTTAACATCAGCATGCTGATAAGCTCACAATGACAATGGTGATGCAGCCAGGTATTTCATTAATCAAAGTAAACCTGAATTATTAGTCGATGAATTGATTAGTCCAGCTACGGAAAATGAATCAGAAAGGTTGGTCATCGATTCATTGTTTTGTCAAGTAAAAATGTTTATATTGTTTTAAAATGATATCCTTGTAAACCTGTAAACTGTTGCTTTTCTTGATTATATTGTATGTTACTAAATTGAAAATTACTGGATAAGTAAAAACTGGTGGTGCTACATGCAAACTCACCAAAATCCAAAATTTCATGACAGCCCATCAATTAGTTGTTGAGATATTCCAGTCTGGACCAAAGTGGTCAACCAGTCGGTTGACCACCAACACGTTGTAAGGCACCCTTTATACAAGGTTTATAAGTTGTAACCAATGTATTTGTTAACGTTTAATAAATCATTTACTCATGCTTGATGACCATTAATGAAGAAAAGAAAGTGGTATCTCTGAAATGTAGAAATATGCCCAGTTTTTAGGCAGCATTAAAGGACATTACACTTTTTTTCAGATTGGAATTAATTCAAATTCCATAATAAAGAAACAAAATTGTATTCTTAATTCGTCACATACAAACAGTACAATGTAATTAACTTTAATTACTGCATTTAACCAAGCATTAGGAGCGGTGGACAGCTATACATACAGCATCAGGAGAGCAACTTGGGGATCAGTGTCTTGCTCAGGGACACTTTGACAGAATATCAGTACTAATCTCCATGTCCTCTACTTTAACTCTACATTTGATTTTCTGTCTATTCCTAACTCCTCCAGCTCCCCGCTTCGCACCCCTGTAGAACCTATTTCTCACCTCCAGCACCAGCTCTGTCATCTGAAATCGCTTCTGCAGGCCCTTGTTGGCAGGCAGTGGTTCATGGTAGAACAGGCACAGCAGGTCGTATCTTTTCAAAGCCTTCTTGTAGTTGCGCTCGCTGATGTCCAGCACCCTGTCCTTCCCGTCAAAATTAGGGAATTCAAGACCTTCCTCGGCCCTGCAAAAGATAACCAGGCGAAGGCAAAAGCCACACAATAGAGAAAGCCAGATTTGCTGCATTGTTGCTCAGTTGTGGAGGTGTTTGTAAGCCAGATGAAGTTTGCAGAGAAATCAAAGAACCTCTCAAGGCCCAACTTGAAGAGTACAGTATATACCATACAAAGGGGATTTGCTAAAATCCATCTACAGATTTGATCTCTATTACCTCTCTAGCAAATATGAAATATTCTCACAAATATGTAATCCCTATTTCCTATCTGTCGCTCTGCTTCTCTCTATATCTCTCCCTCTCCATCTGTCTTCTGTCTCCTCCTCTTTTCGTCACAATCTTACTGCCCCAAATCTCCCAGAAGGGTCTCTTTCTTTCCTACTTTTATCTCACTGACAGATAAACTTACCTCAACAATCCATGGACAATAATCCATGTTATAGTCATCCCTGCCCTTGACATACATTCTGAAATTAGAACAGAAGAACTGTGGGGATTTCATCAGTCCATTAATCAGCAATGATTATAATAATATGCATTGGAAAATGACATTTCATGCTAGGAAATAAATGAAAAATTTATTTGTTTATTTAGACAGGCAAAATGTGCATGTGAATATAAAAAGACAGAATCCTTTGGGCTAGTCTTCTAAATGTTACGGTAATGCAACCTGTAAATTAATTTTGTTGTGCGCATTACCGTAATGACTGTATTCAGCCCGAAGTAACAGAACACAGATCACAGATCCCGCTTTGTTTCTCCTCTTCAGACAGAGCTGGAGGATACAAAGAAAAATGGAGCGCTTTTGGCTCTGCATGTTTTTTACACTGTTGCAAGTTTGTGTTTTGTGTTTGGTTCCCGCGTCAGGTAATACATATTTAAAAAGATACGACTCATGAAATCATATTTAAAAATGGTATGAAGACTTTGCTGCATTTTGTTTCGCTGTACATATTTGGGATAACTTTTGATGTTGGAGTCATTCATCACTTCACGAGCTAACATTAGCTAACTAGCCTACGAGCTAACTCATTTAAGCTTACTGTGCTAACGTTAAGGTTTGCATGAATTGTGTGAAGTTTCGCTTACAGTAACATTGTAACAAATGTGAAAAATATGTAAAATATAATTTATATTACTTAAAATTGTTATATTCATTGAGGCTGGGTGTAGTTTTAGTAGTAGTAGTAGTAGTAGTAGTAGTAGTAGTAGTAGTCGTCAGTTCAGGGTAGTTAGCACTAACAAATGCTCTGGCTGGTTGCCCTGATAGTATTTACTCAGTCAGATTAAGGCACAAAGTATATTTTATGCTGCAACTGCAACTTAAAGTTATGGTACTGTACAGTGAATAAAAACAGTGAAAAATACAGGATATTTGAGGTCCTTTTTAGGACAATTGAGCTGCTTTCTGACCCAGTAGCCTTGTGTGGGGATAGTGTCCCCATAGCTATCTTTCCTAACTGCCCGTCTCGTGACCCATCGTTAAATTCTAGTATTGGTCCAATATGAAAATCAATTCTCATCCGATTTGCATTTATCTTTAGGTCAACGGTGGAAGAAAATTAGAGACAAGATTTCTGATGTTGCTAAAGGACACACTCCATGCAACCCTGTCAACTGTAGCTGCCATCTAAGGTGCGTGTAATGCCAACATGCCTTTGCTTTTCCTCATACTTGTAACTCGGCTTTCTCTTAACTAACAGGAATTACAAGACATGATTAGATTAGTGAAGCTGACCATGCTGCATTAAACCTTTTGAGACTTGTTTGTATACCCCTTGTGCAGATTTCTTCTAAAGATAAATAGTACAGATAAATAACTAAGATAAAAAGACAGACATATAGTTGCTGCATTACCACTGTGCAGGTTTACATTTTAAAGGGTTAATTATATAATATGGATTCGATCATTTTTTTCCTCTGCCACACTTGATTTCTGTGCCAGTGTCCTACAAGATGACTTGCGGCCCTTTAAAGGGATAGTCTCCGAGGATCTCATGGCTGCGACGGTTCAGAGAGGGGTGGGCACCCACTACCAGATCATCGGACACAAGTTGTATAGGGAACACAACTGTATGTTTCCTGCCAGGTGAGGAGAAAAAGCACTTGATGTGATTATTATTAATGTTTGATCACTTCAGATTAAGGTTTATATTTACATACATTGTTACTTATTTACTTCCAATCAGTCAAAACAGACTGAAAGAGAATATATACAGTATATATGTATACAGCCGTTTGTTTGCCCTGCCTAAGTTTGTCTTCCGGTTTCAGATGCAGTGGGGTGGAGCATTTCATCCTGGAGGTGATTGACAGGTTACCTGACTTGGAGATGGTGGTAAATGTCAGGGATTACCCTCAAGTCCCCAACTGGGTGCAGCCAACCCTGCCTGTCTTCTCTTTCAGTAAGGTCAGACTCTACGCATTAGTTTTATGCACAGCTAAAATCACACACAAATGTTGATTAAATGCAATAACTGGTTTTGGATATGTGTATGTTTGATTTAAGTAGACAGCAGACTACCAGGACATCATGTACCCTGCATGGACGTTTTGGGAGGGAGGGCCTGCTGTGTGGCCCATATACCCCACTGGACTGGGAAGATGGGATCTGATGAGGGATGACCTTAAAAAGTAAGGTTTAGCACATTTTTTGCTATTTAGTGGAATAAATCATTAAATGAGTATTTACAAAATAAGAAATGCATTAATGCAACACTTAAATAATAATCATTTGCAGCCATAGCATAGGAAGTATATCATTTCAGCGTGCCATTTTCATATGATGTGTTGTGGTAGGTCTGCAGCACAGTGGCCATGGAAGAAGAAGGAGTCCAAAGGATTCTTCAGAGGCTCCAGGTCAGTCTTGTCAGTCTTGTGACTGTAGTACTTTGTGTAATAACATAACATTATACAACAATCCAAATGTTTTCACGTTACTCTTTACTCAGCTATATTCTTACCACAGTTGACTGCACAGTTCAGACATATTAAAAAGTGACTGTTTAGTCATTCTCTTCTTGTTTTTGTTGTTGTTGATAGAACCAGTCCAGAGCGCGACCCTTTGATTCTTCTGTCCAGAGAAGCTCCAGAGCTGGTGGATGCAGAGTACACAAAAAACCAGGCCTGGAGGTCTGAGAAGGTCAGTCATACTGAAACCACGCCAGGATCTAATACCCCGTCTGACCCTGTCTTGTCTAATGATCGGTTGAGATTAAAAGCATCCAGACAGTTTGACAGAGAAACACACCACATTGACACCACATTACACCCTTGTGACTTTACTTTTATATTGATTAAAAAAGGGAAATCTGAAAGTCAATCTGTGTTAATGATCTACCAACCTGTGTTTTTCTGTCTGTTTTAGGACACACTAGGGAGACCCCCGGCCAAAGAAATCCCACTGGTCGATCACTGCAAATACAAGTAGGCTCAATTTTGCATCAACGACAAAATGTAACTTTTAAGATGACAACATGTTAAACCGCAACAGCTTTACTGACGGTCCATAAAATTATGCACTCATCATGTGTGACCAGTTTTAACAGTCCCTCCATGGCCTTGTTATATCCTTGCAGATATTTATTCAACTTCCGAGGTGTGGCAGCCAGCTTCCGCTTCAAACATCTCTTCCTCTGTGGTTCCCTGGTATTTCATGTGGGAGATGAATGGCAGGAGTTTTTCTACCCTCAGCTCAAGCCCTGGGTCCACTACATCCCAGTCAAGCAGGATCTCTCTGATGTCAGGTACCACAACTAGTGTCAGGCATTTTCTCCTTAGTTATGATGATTGTTTGCAGTCCTGGTCTAAATGTTTTTTTAGTCTACACTGTGATGTCACAGATTTCACATGTTTTTCACAGCCTTAGATCGGATGTAGTATTGCTTTTTGTCTTTGTCCACGTCATTAGCTCTAAATTAAGATTGCTAATGGAATCATATTCAATGTTAATTGAGTTTAAATAGTCTTTCCATTCCTTCCTTCCATATTTTGCATCTCTAAATAGGAACGCCTTAAAATAAATCTAACATGAGACCAAACATGCAGTTTTGAGTGCAGCCAGTTTAGGGCCTAAAAAGGGTCACAAATCCTTAGTAAATATGGCCCTTACTGTTTGAGACCTCAAATGTTCCTGCAGATTATGAGTGTTAAATGCATAGTCAATGAATAACTCACTGACAGTGTTTCCCATACATAGACTAATGTGTGGCAGTGTGCCGCACTATCGACACCGGCCGCCGCACCTTGCTCTCCTCCGTCTCTCTGTCACTTGCGTCTTGCTCACACACACACACACACACACACACACACACACACACACACTATATATACATATACATATATGTATATGTGTGTGTGTGAGCAAGACGCAAGTGACAGAGAGACACACACACACACACACACACACAGCCCCTCCCAACGTACACACAGCGTCTGTCTCCATAAAAAGGAGAGAAAACGGCTGGCGAAATTCACAAGTTCACGAAAGGTTGGTATCTCGTGAACACTTTTACACAATCCCACATTAGAAAGTGCTATAAAAAAAATATTATATATTCTGAATACAATGTTGTCAGTGTGTTAATGTTGGAGTCCCGACCCGACTCTTAGCCAACAAGCGATTGCGCCTGCTTTAGAAAGTTAACTAGTCGCAAGTTTGCTGTTAAATGCAGTTGTGTTGTCGAGGTCAAAACACTATGTAGCAGCTGTGAGACAAATAAACTTATTATAAATAGTTGTCATTTTTTTACTCTTCCACTGAAAAATGTGTTGAGGATGAGGACCAGGCTTCAACCAGTGAAAGACAGGGTCAGGGAGAGAGAGAGATAGATTTGTTAGGCATTGAAGTAGGAGAGGATGACAGCCGTCTCTCCCCGCGCGCCACAAATTGCTTTCTAATCTGTGGAAAACACTGACTGACTTTAGAAAAACAAATGCAACCAAAGCAAGTTTAAATGTGTCCTCTCACACATTGTAAAATCTACTTTCTTCTTTTTTTCTATTTGATATTTACAAAATGACTTTTGTAGTCTTATGAATGTCAGCATCATACAAATACACATGTAAAGGTATTATACTATAGAATAGAATATACTTTATTGTCCCCTAGTAGTAGAAACTTGAGAAGTTTCATGTTCAAATTCACACACTTGTGTCCTTGATTAAAACTCATAGTGAAGTTTACAAATGGGCAGGTCAGTACTTGAATGAATAGAGCCTTGGTCTAAATCACCTTTGTACAGTATGTATGCTAAACATTGATATGCAGTTACATGTTCTCTCTCCTCAGGGAACTATTACAGTTTGTCAACGAGAATGATGCCATTGCAGAGGAGATTGCAATGAGGTAACGGGTCATATTTTATGATTGTATTTTAATGGGAATTAACTGTAGCAGCTATGTATTTGAAAAGGTGAGTGTTGACGTTTCCGGATTACAATTGTTTTGTGCTTCGAATCCTATCATATACTGGCTTGACCTCCTGTGAGTTGATTCTGAAAGCAGTGGTGAGATCTTAGAGAACAAAGCAGGGTTCAATTCACGATGTTCTAAAGGGTTAATGAGACACACAAGTATATACATATTTTCTAACAACCGCTACATTCATTTAGATGATGTGTAGTAAGATACGAAAGAGTCAGGATGGACAGAAGGATTGTCTTAAGGTTAGTTCACACAGATAGGAAAACTGTTGCAATTTAGGATACAAATAAAACAGATGAGAGATGATTTCTTCAGAATGCAATGTGGAATGTAACACGTTCACAACAGTGTTAAAGGTACACACTGTTTATTTCTTGTCCCAAAAGCACACTGACTTTCTGTTTCGTTTTCTTCCTACAGGGGTAAGGAATTCATCCTCAACCACCTGCGGATGCAAGATGTTTCCTGCTACTGGGAGAGACTCCTCACTGAGTTTAGCCATCTTCTCACCTACAAACCCAAAAGAAAGAACAACTTCAACCAGATTGTCCACAGACCCAGCAAGACGGAGCTATAAGAGTGAGACTCTGCAGGACCAGGGCAGCTGAAGTAAAACTCTAGATAATGAATGTAATCACTGCACCTGTGATTTCCTCACAAGCAAAGTCACAAGTTGATGTTGGTGTTCCATGTTTTTGTCAAAATCACACCTAAATTAGCTAATCGAAAACTGTGCCCAGATACTTTTCACATTTATTTCTATTGAGTCCAGGGTTTTAGTCTAATGTGGAGCACGGTTGGACCATGTGTCCTAACAGTTACAGGACACATAGCTTAGTATTACAGTCATAGGTGTAGTTTAGTATGTCTGTGGATGCTGCCATACCTTCAAGTGCCACAAGGGAGCTTATATGCCAATTCTGAGTCATTGATCACTTTCTGATTCAACTTTTTTTTTATGGCTGCTGTCTATCACCAGCAACAACTATCTATGTGAGCAAAGTGTGAGTATAAACTGGGGGTGTGGAACTTAAAAGATATGGCATTGAGTGTCTAATGAAACCTCATCTGTCTATCAAACTGCATTAAGGGAAGTGTAGGATCCAGTGTTTTTGGAGCTTGACCCATACTATTGACTAAAAGTCAGGCCTCTGCTGCTTCGATTTTGACCATTCTATTTTTTAAGTCTCTTGCGAGTCCCTCAACTTTATGGAAGTGACATACTAAGTAGCTGAAGTGACCCTTCAACATGCAATGTAAAGACTTTGCATTGTTTTGTAACATTAGTCATCTGGACTGGGCTTCAGACAGATTTTCATGAAAATCAGACCACTTGCAGAAAACTGAGGAAGAATGGAAATTAGATTTTATTTTATTTTTTGTTTCGAAATTGTAATTGAGTGTTAACTTGGTTATCCTTAGTGACCTGCAAAGACTGAGTGGAAGAAGAAGTTCAGTTCCTTGCTCAAGATAAATATGAATTGAACCCTTGACCATCTGACCTTTTCCTGCAGACCAACCACCAACATCATGAAAATATTGCATATTCAACTGTGGAGCATCTAAAACTCTAATTTTAAAAATAGTATGATGTTGACTTTCTTCCGCTGCTCAAATATCCACAAAGGATGTACCAATAATAATACTTGTTACGGATGCTATGCTGTTACATATTTAATGCGGGTAACTGGCAAAATATGGGAAATATTCTACTCAGAAACCCTGATCTAAAAGTCCATCTAACCAAGTCCTATTACTTTAATTAAGTGTAATGGCCAAAAGTAATGCTGATTTAGAAGTACATGGCATCTGTTGTTGATGGGCAGCTTACACATGAGCTTTGCTACACTTCCCTCTACTGGACAACAGAGGAAACTAGCAGTCCTTTATCAAGCATAATTACAGCAACATATCCCATGTGTCGTTTGATTTACTTGTTTATTGCAATGATGCCAATGTCTGCATTTGCATGGGTCTGCCATAAGTTTGTAACTTAAAGAAAGCACAAAATACATATTCACAGTCCGCATTTCATTCCACACTTAAGTGCCAACAGTGTCAATAATGACATTTGAGTAAGTAATTATATTTTGAAGCGTGGAGTTTCCAAGAAACACTAATTGTTTTTACCTTTTTAAAAGAATGGGTCTTGGTGTTAAGAGATGATAGTTTATACAGATAATGTTGAATATGTTGTAGTATTCACATTGTTCTGTAAACAAGCAGATTTTCATCAATGTAAGTTTTTTTTTTTTTACACTATTGTTAAACACTGAGGTAAAGATGGTCCATTAATATGTTGATTTGACCAAAAAGCTGTGACAGGGGGCCTGGTCAAAGTGTGACAGGCAGGTTGTTATCGCCTTGGGCAGCATTTTTGTTTGTTGTGCCAATAAACAGTTTGGTTTCTAAAGTAGTGCCCATGCAACACAGTGTTCAGTCCTCCACCGAAGGGGGCGCTGTTTTCCCATTTGGTTTGTGACGCTGTATACTCTGGCAGAGGTCAAAGGTCGGAACAACCGGCAGCTTGTGTGAAAGTCACCGTTCAGAAACAAACAGCTGAAGGACAATTATGAAAAAAAGCAATGTGGACAATATTTAGAATGAATGCGCATTAACCAGGGTTGCGTTATCTTATTGTTATTGTTGAGAAATGTTGCGCTTTTTGCAGGTAAGATGCTTCCAACGACAGAAGCTTATAGCATGCTAAGCTATGATGCTAACGTTAAGTGTTAAAGGCTCCCATGCATGATATGATTTACGTTTCTCTTGTAGTTTTTATCGACCAAGGCATGTTAACAGGGCTAACGTGCAGTTTAGGATCACAAATTATTGAGTGTCCCAAATGATGAGGGTCTTATTTGAGACATGTTAAGGGTAGGGGTAGCACAGGTGGTTTAGCAGGTTCATTCTAATGTTAGGTAGTTAGCTAACGTTAGGTGTTTTGTCATAGGAAAGCTGTGAGATTTTAGCCTAGCTAACGGCATTGGAAAGTCAGATCTGACCTGACATAGCTGTACGATATCAAGCTAATTGAGGGAAAAGTCAGTAAGTGAACACTCTGTACAGACACCTTCCAACACATTAGCCGGGCTGCATGTGACTTTATTTTCGGAAGTTTATCTTTCAAATATTTAGTCAATTAGAAATATATTTTATTAGGTGACACGGGTATTGACAAATGTACATTTCAAGTTAACAGCCCAACGCTGTCAGAAAAATTGCTAGGTAGTTACTTGCTTGACCATTCAATGTATTGCATTGTAAAATGATATAAAACAAAAGCAAACAATTGTTCACATTTGTGAAGCTGCGAGCAGCAATGTTGGTGTACGTTACGTTCAGGGATCCTTAGATTGATACAACTAATACGGACATAAAGCAGATATGTTAAAATAAAAATAGATATGAAACCAAGCGTGGACTAAAATGTTTTTATAAGTTTTTCACAGGCTTGGTACATGGCACACATTTTTTGGTTTCAGGATACACATGTCATGGAAGCAATCGATTAGTTGATTGATCTATAAAAATATCAAAATATGGTGAAAAATGTGGATCAGTGTTTCCCAAAGCCTAAGATGACGTCCTCAAATGTCTCGTTTTGTCCACAACTCAAATATATTCAGTTTACTGTCACAAAGGAGAGAAGAAACTAGAAGATATTCACATTTAACAAGCTGGAATCAGAGAAATCTCATTTTTTTTAATAAAAACGATTAATCAATTATCAAAATGGTTGGCGATTAATTTAATAGTTGACAACTAATCGATTCATCGTTGCACCTCCTTATTTATTATATATATATATATATATATCTATATATATATCCCTTATCGTCACTCCAGATAAAAATAATTAGAGATTGTATTGATCTTTGACCCTGAACCAGGCAGCCAACAGACCCTGCTCAGAGAACCTGAGGGTCCCAGCAGTTCATTGAAACATCAGTGACGCATTTTGAAGTCAAAGAATTTTTTTTCAAAGTCTGCTTGTGTGCCCAGTGTGTTTTGATAGGACTGCTGCACCACTTAACATCTGCTGAGTTTGACAGCCTGTTTAGTCTTGCCAGGATTGCATTTGCCTTAAGGCTGTTTATTTTGAGGATGAAGCTGAAGATGAGGCAGAGGGTGCAACATCCCAACCCATGGCCATGTGTTTCTGCCTCTGCTGCAGCCTAATGCCAGCTGAAGCGTGATGAATCCAGAGCAGCCCAGAACTGGCTTCGCCCTGCAGAGACGGCTGGCAGATTTAGCCCCTCGGGGCACACTGAGCACCGGCCTACTGCAGGGCCTCTTCCAGAGTGCCAGGCCTCCTTCCTTCTGCTTCCTGCTCCCCAGGGTCCACGCAGCTGATGTGGCTGCTGCCCAGCCTGAACGTATGCCCTCTTCTTCCTCCTCCACCACCAGTCCTGCTTCTCCACCCATCCCCTCTCCCAGCATAATGCCAAGCAACATAGGCAAGCCAGAATTCCCAGACACAGGATGGGACCGTATCAAGGATCTCTTTGACAAAGAGTTCGTATTTGTTTCTTTTTGATTTCTTTTTCACCTCTCTTTAAAAAAGTTTTTTAAAAGACAATAGTTTGTCCTCCTTTCTGCATCCATTTTGTTTGTGTTGCTGTTTGGGTGAGAGAAAGGGTGCAATTACAAGACCACCGACTTGAATGCATTGAACATGACAGTTTCATTATGTAAAACTGTGTAAAAATATGTAAATATGGGTATTTCTTTCAAAAACAACCACTCCTGTACCATAATACACACACTTTTAAAACTTTGCATATACTCAAATATAGTATTGAACATGTCTGCTGCATTGCTTAAGCTGTTTAGTCCCCCCACAATTTCTTAGGTGATTTTGGCAGTTACTGTAGTTGACAGTGCCGTTTTACTGTATCTAAAGATGAGGAATAAGTGGCACCAAGTTGGTTATCAAAAGATGTATGGCTCTTGTCTCCCTGTAGTGCGACACAGAGGTACCCAGAGGAGCTGACCAACGTGATAAAGAGCGGTGTAGTTGCAGCGCTAGCAGGCTTGCTCTACGGAGGCCTGCCAGCAGCTCGCCATGCCAGGCAGAGGTATATCCAAGTCAGCCAGGCGGAAATCTATACTAGCCGAGTGGAAGCAGTGGTAAGTGGTTGAGTGGAAAGTGAAAGTATATGGCTGTGCATGTACCATTAACCCTGTCGTTGAATAACGGTATTGGCAGAGGATTTAGGGAAAGTCTGCGACAAAGGTGTAATCACTCAAGATCACAATATAAGAGTAAAGTTTAAGAGTAACTTTTTCTCAAAACAATTAGATCGGACGCTGATCAGATAGTATTGATGAGTGATAGTGTTGAAAATGATAATACCAAGTGCTGAAAAATTGTGACACTTACCCTAACACTTGATGATTAAGTTTCAGTAGAAAATTACTGCACTACTGGGAAAACTTTAATAGATAATGTTACCCTCTAATGTTATAGCATCATGGTAATAACACAGCAGCAACCTTATGATTGTGTCCTTTCTGTCTAAATCAGCGCTCAGCTCATAATGCAGCAATCAGGGGTTTCGTGAGATATGGATGGAGATGGAGCTGGCGAGTGGCTGCTTTTGTCACCTTGTTCAAGTAAGCAAACAAATTGGTTATTCCAGACCATATCATTAGGTTTAAAGTTATATTTGAGACAATAAACTAAATAAAGGAAAATGCTTACAAAGGAGGAATATAACAAATAAGCTGCATTAGATTCAGCAACTTTCCTCTAAGCCAAGCGCAACTGAAGTCAACCCAATGTTTATTTGTATAGCACCTTTCAACAACAATGCAATTCAAAGTGCAAAAGACAGAAAGGCATTAGGAGAACATAATGGCAAAAAGATGCATACATGGTATGCATACATGGTATTTTTTTAAAACAGATTATATAAATAAGTCAAAATAGAATAAGACAAACCAAACAGTATACTAAAAATGACAGTGCAGTGCAAGATATAAATATAAAGTCCCAAGTTTAACTTTATAAAAGTGGCAACAAATTTTAAGCCCTGATTTGAGAGAAGAGTGAGACAAGCTCTGTGGCAACAACTTTTTGCTAAGTGCGTTTTTAGTGTTTTAGTTTTTAGCTGTAACAGTAATTTATCCTTAGTAATACAGATTAGCAGAATAGTATTTATATTAGAGAATGTATTAATTATATTATTTTTATTTCCAATGATCATTCCCTTAAATCTTTTGGTTTCAGTCTAACAGTCTTTTCCTCATCTGTCTGTCTGTTCACTTCCTTCTCTAGTACTGTCAGCACAGGGCTGTCTGTGTACCGAGACAAATATTCCCTCAGCCATTATGCTGCAGCTGGAGGTAAGTCACATGGGCTTCAACAGGGCCTGGTCACACATATTTTTTTTTTTTTTTTAAATCTTTTATTTATCCTGGGATAGTGAACTGAGCGCACTTGCTGTGTCACAACATAGCTGCTTCACATTCACACATCTCAACACATCTCCATCTGGGGGTTGTTCTCTACGAATTCATATGTTTGTACTGAGCACCTCCACCGTTCACTTCTGTTGTTGCTGTGTACTGTCGGCCTGCAGTTTAATGTGCAGCATCAATGCTGCGTGTCTGTCTTAAAAGACATTTAACTGAACTGAACTGAACCAGGTATTGTCCACCAGAGAATTTATTTCCAGTTGTACCAAAATATTTTCATGAACCAGCAACCTCTTCAAAAGCTGATGTGGGATCAGTCTGTAAGAGAGAATAGCAAAATGGTAACTTGTCTATATGAAAATGTTATACATTGCTGCTTTAAATTCTAATATGGGTCCAAGCTTTTTGAATCCATCCACTGCGACTTCATCTGCTCCATCATTATGTCGGCACTGTTGACTTCCCCGGAGTAGACAGACACCAATTTATCCTTATATTTATTTTGAGCAACAGTCACATTTTCCTTCCTTGCAAAAACAGATTACTGGGGCGCTCAGGGGTTAGGGCGCAGGCCATGAACCGTTCATTCCCAGTTCACCTGTGGTCGAGGGCCTTTGTTGCACGCCACTCCCCGATTCTCTCCAACCTCATTTTTTGTCATCTCTCTACTACAGCTGTTTAAATTAATAATGCATAACAATGCCCATAAAATGATTAATCAAAAACAGATTACTATATTATGAAATTCACTGTCCAAAAATGTGATTTTATATTGTGCAGATATTGTGTTTGTCGAATTTTACACACATTGAGTTATGCATGATGATGATAATAAAACTGTGTTTGTGTGCAGCTGTGACTGGAGGCCTTTTCAGACTAAACCTGGGCCTGGGAGGGCTGGTGGCAGGGACAATCATTGGAGCAGTGTTGGGGTAAGGTTGGCTTCTGCTTCCACAATTGTCCTTTCATATTTATTGATTACCCTAACCGTCCCAACACATCAACTTGTTACAGTAACTTATCTAGTTTGTACCCTGAAGCATTTCAATCCTCAGAATTGATTTTCATTATCAGAATCTGCTATCATTCATTTTTTTAACAGACATGGATATTTGCTCATGCTTGTGTGTGTGTGTGTTCATGCCTCTGTGCTTGAGAGCAGTGAATACTCTGACAGCCAGCTGCGCCCCTCCCAACAACCCTCTGTCGCCCAGCTGAACCCCCACCTCCACCCCTAACTCTGTTCATGGTGCCAGAGGGACTCATGTGCACTGCAGAGGGCCATGTTTTGGGTACTAAAGCAAGGAGGCAGGCCAAGGCAGCAGCTGCCCCTCTCCATTTATACCATCTCTGTTATTCCATCCTCTCATCTCCATCTACCATGGTCTGATCTGGACTTATGCTTCACTCCATCTCCTTTCTCAACCCTCTCTCCTCTCTCTGTCCCACTATTCACTCCTTCCTCTGGCCGCTTTCAGCTGAGTGCACAGAGCCAAGAGCAGATTTGAATTTTATTGTGTAATGGAGATTGAGGGTCAGGTGTTTGATGGTGTAACAGACTGAGGGGGCTGGTTTGGATTGTCTCTGTGATCATCAGCTCCGTGTTGGCTCAGCCCTAGTCTGTTCTCCTGTTTGCTCCATACTCGTATTTCCTCCTCCTCATCTCACTGTCTGCTTGAGTGACCAGCCACCTGGAGCATTTCATGTGTGCAAACAGCCCCGGCCCTGGCTACGCCAGGTGCAGCCGGGG
The DNA here is from genome assembly GCA_023566125.1 of Zingel zingel. NCBI lineage: Eukaryota > Metazoa > Chordata > Actinopteri > Perciformes > Percidae > Zingel > Zingel zingel. The sequence continues at coordinate 16,621,459 of CM042337.1, forward strand.
CAAAAGGGGATGAAATGAAAGTAGGCAACTAATCGGAAAAACACATCACGCTCCAGATCTCACCCAAGAATCCTCCTCTTGTCCAGGCACATGGCAGAGGTGTGACTGGAAGGTTTGAGTGGGGGGTGGGGGGGCAGAGGAGGGCGTGGTTTTGTAAGACACCGCTAAGGGGAAATTTGGCACTAACTTATTACAATGATGCAGATGACAGACACCTTGGAAGGGTTATGACAAACTTACATGTGACAGCTAGGTGTGTTACAAAACCGATGATGCAATAGCAGGAAGTGTTTTAGGAATCTTTTATATACCAAGTTTCCCCAGTAAAGTGTCACTGGGATAGTTTCAAACATTACAGTAGCTGATGCATCTGTTGTGCAGGTACTAGTCTGGCTCAACAGATGTACATTGCCGGGATAAAGCCTGACATCCGAACACCGGATGTTCCTCCTCTCTCGCTAGCTCCGCTATCAGGCTGCCCAGAATGGTTATAGTAGCAGCATTTTTTTTCCCCCTATCCCAGAATAGATAGGGGATGCAGCCAGACTATACTCCAGTGCCGACACAGCGCTGTGGAGATAGGTCTGGCAGTGCTAGACTATGCAGGTAGTAACAACTGTGCTGTGACAATGGATTTTCTTTTGTGTTCTAATGCAAAAATACTCTATAAAGCAATTAAACATGTTCTAAATATGTTTATGATATTTACAATAACATAAGGTAACTTCTGCTCAGGATTCCCACTGGTGCTTTGATCATTAGCATGCAGTCGATATCAGGAGAAACTGCCAGAGAGAGGAGGAGGCGAGAGCGCAGAGAACTTTACGAGCTCAGACTTTCAGAATGGTGAGATATATTGCAAGATTTTAATAATAATTAACACAAACCCAAATTTACATTCATGATGGTTGTTATCCTGATGTCTTGTTGCTCGCCAGTCACTCTGCTTTTTTCTTCTTCTTTTTTTAAATCATAAGGACGGCCCGTCTGCAGTTGACAGATGATTTGATTGGAGAGCTAGATGTCAGCTCTCAAGCAGAGGAAACAAATAAGGACATGCAAAGGATCCAGGAACTGCTTAGTTTACCACAGAATGAGGATGTGACTCAGGACTCACACAGCCAATGACAGGAGCTGCCTCACTGCCTGTCATCTGTTGGACATTGAAGGTGGGACTTCATGCAACTGGGAGGATAAATGGGTCATTTCTTTGCCTGGACTCCATACATCTTCTTTCTAACTGAATGAAAACTGCTTCGCATCAGAATTAAAATCAAAAATCACAAAGTTGCCATTGTAAGGGATAAAAATCCTTAACCTCAAAGAAACACTGTCTCTTGTTGTTTCCTCTAGCTTTCAAAATCACCTCAGCTCGTGTTTTTAGCGTGCTTGTGTCCTTAAGAATAAACAATTAAAAATTGAACAAAATGCCCCTTTCATTAAAACCAAACATTTTTGCCAAAGTGTATTAGCTTACCACTTAAGCTGGCCTGCCAAGACCTGACCTGACCTGACCTTTCTTCTCATTGTAAGTTATTGTAGTAGTTACTGATGTTTGCTCATTGTGTTTAGCACACCTAATTTTTTGACACCAAACAACAAATGGGAATTCATGTCTATTACAAAATGGCTTGTTTCTTTTCCCCATGTCTGTGTTGTGTGTAGTGTGCTTTGCCTCTTGGGCTTTTTAGCAACTAGGTCAAACATAGCCTTGGTCCCTGGTGTAAACAAGATGTGACACAGCAACAGCTGGGGCCCAGGATGCAGCAGTCACTGCTGACATGCAGATGGACAGCCAATAGAAATGATGAAGATAGCAAGCTTTGAACTATTGCAGGTACACCCTGGCGGTAAGGTTTAGAATAATATTTTAATTGTCTGCTGGCTGTGTCCCAGCATCGTTGAGTTATGAAAAAAATATTTTTTGTCCAAGTAGAACACCTGTAAAAATGTCTATTGTTTGTTGAATAGCAGTTTTAGTTAAACCATTGATGATCCTTTAAAACTGGTTTGCTTAAATGGACACTGGTTCCATCCCATCATGACCAAGCTGCAGCACTTCCACATTCTCACTGTAGAGTTTTAGGACATGTAACCTTTTGGGTGGAACACTGTTAAAACACTCTAATACAATACAAAATGTTAATGCAATGTCTAAACACTTTTGAAACTGGGCTTGACTGGCAACTTGTAAACGTGTGGGATTATGTAGCCTGAATACTGTAGTCATTCTCTCCACACAAGATGGGAAGGGATGACCGCTATCTGAGCATTAACATTTTAAAATTGGCTCTTAGTTCCCTCTGTTGGTGGCTTTGTGAAACTGCAAATTTACCCTAAATAAAAAGAACAAATACACTACACATGAAGCTACATTCATCTCAGTTTTCAATAACATACTATCTGACCAGACATAATTAAATCCTAACTGACATAATATGATCATAGCTATTTCCTCTATCTCCTGTAGGAGATCCAGTCTCTTTTAAAACCATCTATGTTTTCACAGGACAAATTAATGTGAATAAAAAACTGCTCGTGAAACAACCCAGCGTTATCAAATATAAACTGGTTTTGCATGAAAGTTAGTTTAACATTCAAATGTATACTTGATGCATTTAGGCTAACAATACATCAACTAAAATTATCATTGATAATAGTTCTGCCCATGCGTTTTATTAGCTTTTCTGCAAGGAGAAACAGCAACGTCTTTAAAAATAAATAGCATTATGATGCACTTTAACCTCTTCTCATTGGTTTCAGGAATGCCGAGCCATCATACTGACGTTTCAACATAGTCTAAGCATTAACGCTTCCTGTTCCTGTTATCCAGCCTTTATTTTACGGATGGTATTTGCTTGAGTGATTACAGTACTGTCAGGTCCTATCAGGAGGCAAAACGAAAGACTCAAATTCTTCATATTGTTGCCTCAGGGGGTCAAGCCCAATATCGTGCACATATCCTCACCAAGGGCAGATTGGCCATCTGGCAACTCTGGCAAATGCCAGAGGGGCCGGACCATTTTTTTTTTAAATGTGGGCCGGTCAGATTTTTTTTTAATATACAAATAAACTGTCTTTACAGGCCGACAGTGCAGAGGACGTGTTTTTACCGTGCGGCCGTCTGACGGCATCAGTATTAAATTGAGACAGTTTCATTACCGGTTAACCCTTGTGTTGACTTTGGGTCACATTGGCCCGTTTTTTATATCAGAACATTTTGGACGTAGCAATAAGCGCTGAAAATGTGTAGAAGAAAAATTTAAAAAGAAAAAGCAAAAACTAATTTTGAAAAAAGGCGTCACAAATGTCAGATAAGTGTTTTTTTTCAAAGTTGAAACGAAGACAACACAAGGGTTAAATAGTAGTCTAATTCGGTGTTTTGGTACAGTTGGTTTTAACTCCTGATGCGAAGTGTAGGCCTATTAGGAGTACACATGACAACCCTGAACAAGCAGCGTCGCTCTGCTCCGTCTTTCTTACTCTGCAATTAATCCGCGGTTCACATGTATGCATGAACTGTGGTGGTCCATTACACTGTAGTCTCAACATTATTGATCATTTTTGATCAATAGAATATAGAAAACATTACACTTCACAACATTTTGTATCCATAAATGATTGTGTTATTGTATAATTTAGCAGTAAAAGCAGTAGCCTCCGTAGTCAATCCTACATTTTTCAACTTGGGAGCAAAACGTGCTCTTTGGGGGAAAAAAAGTTACCATAAAGCCCTGTTCATGCTATTTTAAACAACTGGACTTTGGGGTCAAGTGTTGTCGTCTCCGGCCCATGTCCCGGATGTGAAAGCCCCCTTACTGGGCTACTGAATATAATAATATTCCATTATATTTAGTATTTTAAATATACCTGCCACCAGAATTTTGTGATTTCCTTGCCATAAATATAGACGTTTTTTTACCATAAATTGGTGCCCAAAAATGTATCAGAATGCAGGAATTGAATTCTTTTACCCTAAAAAATTTCCTTCCTTTATGTTATCCTTCCAAAGGCCAATTCTGAGCAAGGAAAAACCCTGAAGTATAATCACAGACAGACATAAAAACATTAAAATTGCAGAGTTGGAGAGTTAAAACAGATGAAAAGATGGAGAACAGACAGACAATATGTACCGTATTAACAGAGAGAAACAAGGACAATCGAACAGACAGTGACAACAAAGAGCAACATACTGTAGAGAATGACAGTAACAGCATATAAACTGCATAAACAGACAGTATGTGTACATTTGTTATAAACGTGTGCTCTTTAAAAAGTAGTAAGCATTGTTTGCCAGTTACTTACATTAAATGTTTAAAAATCTGTTACATAAGGTACTGCTTATATTATTTCACCATCTGTACACAAATGTAATTAGTGAATGTGCGTGTCTGTGGGTGGGGCTGCATGGTAATGTGGGCTGGTGTGACTACAGTGCCCGGGCTGAATTTTGGTCCCAGTCCGCCCCTGATCAGCTGTATCCACAAGCTGGATGGACATGACTACATGGTAATTATGAAGCAGTGTTCCATAAAACATTTACGTTCTTTCACTGACATAGAGGAGAGTCTGTCAGAAAGAATCTGAGAGGCAGAGCACCGAGCCTTCCCCGCCGCTCTAGATCTGGTGGCCAGCAGCGCAGTCAGGCTCGGAGAGGACGGACACATCATGTGGAAGTCCAATTCCCAGAGATAGAGAACACACATCCAGCTCGGCTCAACTGCTAGCCATTAACAACGGCTTCATTTTATTACTTAAAACTGGTTTACAAAAGCGACACAAACAAGGCAAACGCTAAGGTCAATCTGTTCAAATTTTTTTAGATTGTCATGTCAGTTGAGTTACTAGATTTCATTATGAGATGTTTAAAGTTTGTAATGTAATGTACATACACTAAATTGTAGCATTTTCTACTTGTGTATAGCAGCATCATACTTGAAACTAACTTACATTTGAATTGTTAAAAATTGTTTAAATGGACTGTGAATTAACCTCTAAAAACCTCTGGCGGTCCTATTTGTTATTCTGTCTAGATGGAGTGTGTTAGTATAATTAATTTTTGAATGTCTGTGTAGCTGAATCTGTTATTTCAATATTAAACCAGCCTGGATGAATGCAAGGATTCAATTTTTGTGGCATTTGTTTTATTTACTTTACTTTTACCAGTTCATCAGAAGCACCTTAGTCCTTTCACCAATTTCTTGCAAAGAAAAGTGTATTTGTTCTGCAGAGCTTTAATAAGAAAGTTCTTCACAACAGAAGTCTGAGGATTCTGCAGTAAACATTTGTCCTTGCAGACAATATTTTCCAGTCCATATATATATATATATATATATATATATATATATATATATATATATATATATATATATATATATATATATATATATATATTCTGTCTGTATGGAGATAACTTGCAGACATGTTCTCTTCAGTTACCAGACACGCTATGCACTTGCACGTGCTCCTGGCTCGCCATTTAGTAAGTGACGTAACGAGTTCTGTGTTGTTGGTAGACTTTTACACGGTGTTGCTGTTTAAACGTTTGAGTCAGATTTACCGCAAGTGCCGCTAACATGCTGCATAAAAGATGTAAATAAAGCTATGTAGCTATCCAGAATGTGTTAGCCACCACACTCACAATCCACTTCCTTGTATACAACCTACGTCACAATGACGATTACATTGATTGATTACACATCAGCCTCCTCAAACAAAACAAAATACTTTTATAAAGGCAGTTTGTACAAATTAAAAGTTTGAATATACTAACTTTTAATTGAAGACCATTCTGATTAATTTATTATAATGCTAATTTGTATTATTTACAAATAATTTTTCTTATATTTGTTATTGTTTCATTTGAGATATTTTATGTTTAACTACCGGACACAGAAGGATTTTAATACTGTTCATCCTGCCTTGTTGGTGTAAAACAAAACAAAAACACATCAGTTTCCTCTGCTGTTGAAAAAAAAGACAGCTTAATATAAGTTACACATATTTGGCTACATAGTGAAATAAAGACTAAAACCAGCGGTGGAGGAAGTATTCCGATGCTTTACTATACTATATACTATACTGTAGAAATACTCTGTAATAGGTAAAGGTCCGGCATTGGAAATGTTACCTGAATAAAAGTATGTACAATCAGGAAAAGGTATTTGACGTATTCAAAGTACTAAATGCAGAAAAATGTAAATTAATTAAATCAGTCAAACTGATAAAAGAAGCAGGAACCATACGAAAAAATCCACTCAAACAATTTAAACTATGACTTGGATAATTATTCAGATTGTGGAGTAAAAGAAGCAAAACCACAGTGTAAAGAAACCACGCATTGAAATATGTTAATTTACGTGTACTTAAAGTATCAAAAGTAAAAGTACTGATTATGCAGAAGAATGGCCCACATCAGTTATTTTATTATATATTATTAGATAACAATAACTAATAGTAACTATAATAGTCTATGCATAATCTTCAAACATTTTATTTGACTTCTTTTTAGGATGTTTAATATGGAGCTAAATGTACAGGAAGTATCTAAAGTAAAAGTAGTCATGCAGGCAGAATGTGTATGTTTGTTGTACCATATTATATTCATAAGAGCTTTATGTGTAAAGCACTTTTCTAAGCAGAGCAACCAATCCACAGTATCGCAGCACACCAGCCTTCTGTCACCCCTGCTTGCAGCCCTAATATTAATATGTATCACACATGTCATTTGTTACACACTTTATCTTTTTGTCAGCTGAATTGCAATGCACTTTGTCTTTTATTCCTCCTTAAGAAAAAGAAATTTACTGAACCAGAATAATGCAATAAACTCTCTTGTTCTCCCCAGATGAGTGCAGAGTGTCATGTCATGTCATGTCATGATTTTTTTTTAAATAAAAAAACAACAACTATTACTTATAGTTAAATATAACTATAAGTAATAGTGGTAGTATGTACTCCACTCCACACTGTGCATGCCATAAAAGTGGACGTAAAACATTTTTTTTCGTCTACTCTATTTTCTACTTTTCTCTGAGCATGAGTCATATTACTCTACTAATCTCTTCTACTCTGCACTAACTTTCCTAACCTCTGTCCTATCTAAGTGTTTGCACATACGCTGGCAGCGAGCAGGTCTTGAACCTGACAGCGACTATTATTGCATTTTGTGACGCGTGGGACACAAACCCTAGTCATTGTATAGTATGTCTAAAGAAGTGATAAAAAGGTCATAGTACAGCATGTCTAATAAAGTGATAAAAAAGTCATAGTATAGTATGTCGAAAAAAGTGATTTGAAAAAAAGCCATAGTATGTCGAAAAAATGATGAAAAGCCATAGTATAGTATGTCAACAGTAGGAGAAACTCATAAGAGGTAAAAACAGTATGTCGAAAAAAGTCATAGTATAGTATGTTGAAAAAAGTAATAGTATAGTATGTCAAAAAAAGGGATTAAAAAACCATGGTATAGTATGTTGAAAAAATTGAAAAAACGTCATAGTATAGTACGTTGAAAAAAGGCATAAAAAGCCATAGTATAGTATGTCGAAAAAAGTGATTAAAAAAAAGACATAGTATAGTATGTCGAAAAAAGTGATAAAAAAGTAATAGTATAGTATGTTGAAAAAAGTGATGAAAAGTCATAGTATAGTATGTCGAAAAAAAGCCATAGTATAGTATGTCGAAAAAAAGGATAAAAAAAGTTATAGTATGTCGAAAAAAAGTGATAAAAAAGCCATGGTATAGTATGTTGAAAAAATTTAAAAAACGTCATAGTATAGTACGTTGAAAAAAGGCATAAAAAGCCATAGTACAGTATGTTGAAAAAAAAGCCGTAGTATAGTATGTCGAAAAAAGTGATAAAAAAGTATTAGTATAGCATGTTGAAAAAAGTGATGAAAAGTCATAGTATAGTAAGTCGAAAAAAGTGATAAAAAGCCATGATTTACAATTAAAAATCAATTGCTGACATTAGGAGAAACTCATAAGAGGTAAAAACAGTATGTCGAAAAAAAGTCATAGTATAGTATGTCGAAAAAATGATGAAAAGCCATAGTATAGTATGTCGAAAAAAAAACCAAAGTATAGTATGTCGAAAAAAGTGATAAAAAGTCATAGTATAGTATGTCGGAAAAAAAAGCCATAGTATAGTATGTCTAAAAAAGTGATAAAAAAAAGTAATAGTATAGTATGTCTAAAAAAGTGATAAAAAAAAGTAATAGTATAGTATGTCGAAAAAAAAGTCATAGTATAGTATGTCGAAAAAAGTGATAAAAAAGCCATAGTATAATATGTCGAAAAAAGTGATAAAAAAGTAATAGTATAGTATGTTGAAAAAAGTTATGAAAAGTTGTGACTTTTCATAACTTTTTCATAACTTTTTTCAACATACTATACTGTGTATAGTATGTTGAAAAAAGTGATAAAAAAGCCATGACTTACAATTAAAAATCAATTGCTTACATTAGGAGAAACTCATAAGAGGTAAAAACAGTATGTCGAAAAAAAGTCATAGTATAGTATGTTGAAAAAAGTAATAGTATAGTATGTCGAAAAAAGGCATAAAAAGCCTTTTATACTATGTCGAAAAAAGTGATAAAAAAGCCATAAGTATAGTATGTCGACATTTTTTTTAAAAAGTCATAGTATAGTATGTTGAAAAAAGTGAAGAAAAGTCATAGTATAGTATGTCGAAAAAAAAGCCATAGTATAGTATGTCGAAAAAAGTGATAAAAAAGTAATAGTATAGTATGTCGAAAAAAGTGATAAAAAAGCCATGACTTACAATTAAAATTCAATTGCTGACATGAGGAGAAACTCATAAGAGGTAAAAACAGTATGTCAAAAAAAGTCATAGTATAGTATGTCGAAAAAAGGGATAAAAAAAGTTATTACTTTTTTTATCCCTTTTTTCAACATACTATACTATGACTATGACTATACTATGTATTGTGTGTCAAAAAAAGTGATAAAAAGCAATGGTATAGTATGTTGAAAAAAAGGATAAAAAACGTTATAGTATGTTGAAAAAAAGTGATACAAAAGCATGTCGAAAAAAGTGATAAATAAGCCATGACTTACAATTAAAAATCAATTGCTGACAGGAGAAACTCATAAGAGGTAAAAACAGTATGTCGAAAAAAAGTCATAGTATAGTATGTTGAAAAAAGTAATAGTATAGTATGTCGAAAAAAAGTGATGAAAAAGCCATGGTATAGTATGTTGAAAAAAGTAATAGTATAGTATGTCGAAAAAAGTGATAAAAAAGCTATGGCTTTTTTATCACTTTTTATCACTATGGTATAGTATGTCGAAAAAAGTGATAAAAAAGTAATAGTATAGTATGTTGAAAAAAGTGATGAAAAGTCATAGCATAGTATGTCGAAAAAAGTGATAAAAAAGCCATGACTTACAATTAAAAATCAATTGCTGACATTAGGAGAAACTCATAAGAGGTAAAAACAGTATGTCGAAAAAAAAGTCATAGTATAGTATGTTGAAAAAAAGTCATAGTATAGTATGTTGAAAAAAGGGATAAAAAAAGTAATAGTATTGTGTGTCAAAAAAAGTGATAAAAAGCAATGGTATAGTATGTTGAAAAAAAGGATAAAAAACGTTATAGTATGTTGAAAAAAAGTGATACAAAAGCCATGGTATAGTATGTTGAAAAAAGTGATAAAAAAGCCATAGTATAGTATGTCGAAAAAAGTGATAAAAAAGCCATAGTATAGTATGTCGAAAAAAAGTGATAAATAAGCCATGACTTACAATTAAAAATCAATTGCTGACAGGAGAAACTCATAAGAGGTAAAAACAGTATGTCTAAAAAAGTGATAAAAAAAAGTAATAGTATAGTATGTCGAAAAAAAAGTCATAGTATAGTATGTCGAAAAAAGTGATAAAAAAGTCATAGTATAGTATGTCGAAAAAAGGGATAAAAAGTCATAGTATAGTATGTCGAAAAAAGTGATAAAAAAGCCATAGTACAGTATGTCGAAAAAAGTCGTAGTATAATATGTCGAAAAAAGTGATAAAAAAGTAATAGCATAGTATGTCAAAAAAAGTGATAAAAAGTCATAGTACAGTATGTCGAAAAAATTGAAAAAACGTCATAGTATAGGACGTTGAAAAAAGGCATAAAAAGCCATAGTATAGTATGTCGAAAAAAATCATAAAAAAGTAATAGTATAGTATGTTGAAAAAAGTGATAAAAAAGCCATGAGAATCTCATTAGAGGTAAAAACAGTATGTCGAAAAAAGTAATAGTATAGTATGTCGAAAAATGGGATAAAAAGTCATAGTATAGTATGGCGAAAAAAGTGATAAAAAAGTATTAGTATAGTATGTTGAAAAAAGTGATGAAAAGTCATAGTATAGTATGTCGAAAAAAGTGATAAAAAAGCCATGACTTATAATTAAAAATCAATTGGTGACATTAAGAGAAACTCATAATAGGTAAAAACAGTACATTGAAAAAAAGTCATAGTATAGTATGTTGAAAAAAGTAATAGTATAGTATGTCGAAAAAAGGGATAAAAAGTCATAGTATAGTATGTCGAAAAAAGTGATAAAAAGTAATAGTATAGTACGTTGAAAAAAGGCATAAAAAGCCTATGGCTTTTTAAAGTCGGCATAAAAAGCCTATGGCTTTTCATGCCGACTTTTTTCGACATACTATACTATATAGTATGTCGAAAAAAGTGATAAAAAAGCCATAGTATAGTATGTCGAAAAAAGTCGTAGTATAGTGTGTCGAAAAAAGTGATAAAAAAGTAATAGTATTGTATGTCAAAAAAAGTGGTAAAATGCAATGGTATAGCATGTTGATAAAAAAGATAAAAAAGTTATAGTATGTTGAAAAAAAGTGATGAAAAAGCCATGGTATAGTATGTTGAAAAAAGTAATAGTATAGTGTGTCGAAAAAATTGAAAAAACGTCATAGTATAGTATGTTGAAAAAAGTGATGAAAAGTCCATAGTATAGTTCAACATACTATACTATGACTTTTTCAGGGTTTTTATCCAAAAACTAAGGTAAGGTAAAATATACTATTACCTTTTTTTGACATGCAACATGACTTTTTCCGACATACTATGCTATGACTTTGTTCGCTTTTATCAACATACCATACTATGACTTTTTTCACCTTTTCCGACATACTATACTATGAGCTTTTGACTTGTGTAATTGCGTGTTATAACAGTGCAATAATGTGTAATATTGTGTTATAACTGTGATAACAAAGTAATACAAATGTGTAATAACTGTAATGTAATAATGTGTTATTGTAATAAACAATGTTAAATTACAGTATAACAATGTAATAAACAATGTTATAACAGTATTGTAACAGGCATAAACAATGTGTAATAACAATGTGTAATTAGTATGTTATGTGTAATTACAATGTGTTATAACAGTGTAATAACAATGTAATAACATGTAATATTATGCGTCACACATAATTACAATGTGTTATAACTATGTAATAAAGATGTAATAATAACGTGTAATTACATTGTTACATGTATTTACAATGTGTTATAACTATGTAATAAAGATGTAATAACAACATGTAATATTATGCTTTACGCGTAATTACAATGTGTTATAACTGTGTATAACAATGTAATAACAACATGTAATATTATGCGTTACGCGTAATTGTAATTATGCGTGACGCAATGTAATTACGTGTTGTTATAACATTGTTATAACACATTGTAATTACGCGTAATGCATATTACATGTTATTACATTGTTATTACAATTATACCACATTTTAATTATGCGTAACGCAATGTAATTACGCATTGTTATTACATTATTATAACACACTGTAATTACGCGTAACGCATAATATTACATGTTGCTATTACATTGTTATAACACATTGTAATTACGCGTAACGCATAATATTACATGTTGCTATTACATTGTTATAACACATTGTAATTACGCGTAACGCATAATATAACATGTTGATATTACATTTTTATTACATTGTTATAACACATTGTAATTACACGTAACACATAATATTACATGTTATTATTACATTGTTTAATAACAATGTAATAACAACATGTAATTACAATGTGTTATAACAATGTAATCATTGTTATAACACATTGTAATTACGCATTATTACATTGTTATTACATTAATATAAGACACTGTAATTATGCGTAACGTATAATATTACATGTTGTTATTACTTTGTTATTACACAGTTATAACATTTTAATTACGTGTAACGCAATGTAATTATGCGTTATTACAGTAATTGCATTGTTATAACACATTGTAATTACTCGTAACGCAATGTAATTATGCATTGTTATTACTGTTACTATACTGTTATAACACATTGTAATTACACAACACATACTAATTACATGTTATTACATCTTTATTACATAGTCATAACACATTGTGATTATATGTTACACAATGTAATTATGCATTGTTATTACATTGTTATTACAGTTATAACACATTGAAATTACACATTGTTATGACATTGTTATTACACTGTTATTACACATTGTTTATGACTGTTACAATACTGTTATAACATTGTTATACTGTAATTTAACATTGTTTATTACATTAACATATTACATTATAGTTATTACACATTTTTATTACTTTGTTATCACAGTTATAACACAATATTACACATTATTACAGTGTTATAACATGCAATTACACAAGTCAAAAGCTCATAGTATAGTATGTCGGAAAAGGTGAAAAAAGTCATAGTATGGTATGTCGATAAAAGTGAACAAAGTCATAGCATAGTATGTCGGAAAAAGTCATGTTGCATGTCAAAAAAAGGTAATAGTATATATCCAAAAACCCTGAAAAAGTCATAGTATAGTATTTAGAATTATACTATGGCTTTTTTATAACTTTTTTCAACATACAATACTGTGGCTTTTTTTGACATACTATGCTATGAATTTTGTATCAATATGTTCGACATACTATATAATGACTTTTTTATCACTTTTTTCGACATACTATACTATGGCTTTTATCGAATCACTTTTTTCGACATAATATACTATGTCTTTTTTTTAATCACTTTTTTCGACATACTATACTATGATTTTTATCACTTTTTTCAACGTACTTATTATGGCTATTTATCACTTTTTTCAAAATACAATAATGTGGCTTTTTTGATATACTATGCTATGGACTTTTCATCACTTTTTTCGACATACTATACTATGACTTTTTTTCGACATACTATACTATGATTTTTTTTTATCACTTTTTTCGACATACTATACTATGGCTTTGTATGCCTTTTTTCAACGTAAAAAAGTGATAAAAAGCAATGGCTTTTTATCACTTTTTTCGACATACTATACTATGGCTTTTTTTCGACATACTATACTATGACTTTCATCACTTTTTTCAACATACTATACTATGACTTTTAAAAAAAAATGTCGACATACTATACCATTGCTTTTTATCACTTTTTTCAACATGCTATACTATTACTTTTTTATAATTTTTTTCGACATGCTATACTATGGCTTTTTTATCACTTTTTTCGACATACTATACTATGACTTTTTTCAACATACTATAATAGTATAGTATGTTGAAAAAAAGGCATAAAAAGCCATAGGGCTTTTTATGCCTTTTTTCAACATATTATACTATGACGTTTTTTCAATTTTTTCGACATACTATACTATGACTTTTTATCACTTTTTTCGACATACTATACTATGACTTTTATTCAACATACTATACTATGGCTTTTTATGCCTTTTTTCAACATATTATACTATGGCTTTTTATCACTTTTTTCGACATACTATACTATGACTTTTTTCAACATACTATACTATGACTTTTTTTCGACATACTGTTTTTACCTCTTATGAGTTTCTCCTAATGTCAGCAATTGATTTTTTAATTGTAAGTCATGGCTTTTTCATCACTTTTTTCGACATACTATACTATGACTATTCATCACTTTTTTCAACATACTATACTGTTACTTTTTCATCACTTTTTTGACACACTATACTATGGCTTTTTTTTCGACATAATATACTATGACTTTTTTCGACATACTATACTATGGCTTTTTATCACTTTTTTCGACATACTATACTATGAATTTTCATCACTTTTTTCAACATACTATACTATGACTTTTAAAAAAACTGTCAACATACTATACCATTGCTTTTTATTACTTTTTTCAACATACTATACTATTACTTCTTTATCACTTTTTTCGACATACTATACTATGGCTTTTTTTTGACATACTATACTATGACTTTTTATCACTTTTTTTCGAAACAATATAACTTTTTTTATCATTTTTTTCAACATACTATACCATTGCTTTTTATCACTTTTTTTGACATGCAATACTATTAGTTTTTTATCACTTTTTTCGACATACTAGACTATGACTTTTTTCGACATAATATACTTTGGCTTTTTTATCACTTTTTTCGACATACTATACTATTACTTTTTTCAACATACTATACTATGACTTTTTTTCGACATACTGTTTTTACCTCTTATGAGTTTCTCCTAATGTAAGCAATTGATTTTTAATTGTAAGTCATGGCTTTTTTATCACTTTTTTCAACATACTATACTATGACTTTTTAACACTTTTTTCAACATACTATAACTTTTTTTATCCTTTTTTTCAACATACTATACCATTGCTTTTTATCACTTTTTTTGACATACAATACTATTACTTTTTTATCACTTTTTTCGACATACTATACTATGACTTTTTTCAACATACTATACTATGACTTTTTTTCTACATACTGTTTTTACCTATTATGAGTTTCTCCTAATGTCAGCAATTGACTTAATTGTAAGTCATGGTTTTTTCATCACTTTTTTGACATACTATACTATGACTTTTCATCACTTTTTTCAACATACTATTACTTTTTTATCACTTTTTTCAACATACTATATAGTATGTCAAAAAAAGTGATAAAAAGCAATGGCTTTTTATCACTTTTTTTGACATACTATACTATGGCTTTTCATCACTTTTTTCAACATACTATACTATGACTTTTAAAAAAATTGTCGACATACTATACCATTGCTTTTTATCACTTTTTTCAACATACTATACTATGGCTTTTTTTTCGACATAATATACTATGACTTTTTATCCCTTTTTTTGACATCCTATACCATTACTTTTTTCAACATACTAAACTATGACTTTTTTCGACATAATATACTTTGGCTTTTTTATCACTTTTTTCGACATACTATACTATGACTTTTTATCCCTTTTTTCGACATACTATACTATTACTTTTTTCAACATACTATACTATGACTTTTTTTCGACATACTGTTTTTACCTCTTATGAGTTTCTCCTAATGTAAGCAATTGATTTTTAATTGTAAGTCATGGCTTTTTTATCACTTTTTTCGACATACTATACTATGGCTTTTTTTTCAAAATAATATACTATGACTTTTTTCGACATACTATACTATGGCTTTTTATCACTTTTTTCGACATAATATACTATGACTTTTCATCACTTTTTTCAACATACTATACTATGGCTTTTTTTTCGACATAATATACTATGACTTTTTTCGACATACTATACTATGGCTTTTTTATCACTTTTTTCGACATACTATACTATGACTTTAAAAAAAAAAATGTTGATATACTATACCATTGCTTTTTATCACTTTTTTCAACATACTATACTATTACTTCTTTATCACTTTTTTCGACATACTATACTATGGCTTTTTTATCACTTTTTTCGACATACTATACTATGGCTTTTTTTTTTGACATACTATACTATGACTTTTTATCACTTTTTTTCGACATAATATAACTTTTTTTAATCATTTTTTTCAACATACTATACTATGACTTTTCATCACTTTTTTCAAAATACTATACTATTACTTTTTTATCACTTTTTTCAACATACTATACTATTACTTCTTTATCACTTTTTTTTTTACATACTATACTATGGCTTTTTATGCCTTTTTTCGACTTACTATACTATGAGTCTTTATCACTTTTTTTGACATACTATACTATGACTTTTTATCACTATTTTTGACATACAATACTATTACTTTTTTCAACATACTATACCATTGCTTTTTATCACTTTTTTCAACATACTAAACTATGACTTTTTTTCGACATACTGTTTTTACCTATTATGAGTTTATCCTAATGTCAGCAATTGATTTTTAATTGTAAGTCATGGATTTTTTTTCACTTTTTTCGAAATACTATACTATGGCTTTTTTTTCGACATACTATACTATGACTTTTTATCGACATACTATACTATGACTTTTTATCACTTTTTTCAACATACTAAACTATGACTTTTAAAAAAAAAAATGTTGATATACTATAACATTGCTTTTTATCACTTTTTTCAACATACTATACTATGGCTTTTCATCCTTTTTTTCAACATTATAGTATGTTGAAAAAAAGGATAAAAAAAAGTTATAGTATGTCGAAAAAAAGTGATAAAAAAGCCATGGTATAGTATATTGAAAAAAGTAATAGTATAGTATGTCAAAAAAAGTGTTAAAAAGTCATAGTATAGTATGTCGAAAAAATTGAAAAAAATGTCATAGTATAGTACGTTGAAAAAAGGCATAAAAAGCAATGGTATAGTATGTCGACATTTTTTTTAAAAGTCATAGTATAGTAGTCATAGTATAGTATGTTGAAAAAAGTGATAAAAAAGCCATAGTTACATTGCTTTTTTATCACTTTTTTCGACATACTATACTATGACTTTTTTTCGACATACTATACTATTACTTTTTTCAACATACTATACTATGACTTTTTTTCGACATACTGTTTTTACCTATTATGAGTTTCTCCTACTGTCAGCAATTGATTTTTATTTGTAAGTCATGGCTTCTTTATCACTTTTTTCGACATACTATACTATGTCTTTTTTATCACTTTTTTCGACATACTATACTATGACTTTTAAAAAAAACTGTTGACATACTATACCATTGCTTTTAATCACTTTTTTCAACATACTATACTATGACTTTTTTTCGACATACTATACTATGGCTTTATTTTCAACATACTATACTATGGCTTTTTATGCCTTTTTTCAATGTAAAAAAGTAATAGTATAGTATGTCGAAAAAATTGAAAAAACGTCATAGTATACTATGACGTTTTTTCAATTTTTTCGACATACTATACTATTACTTTTTTCAACATACTAAACTATGACTTTTTTTCGACATACTGTTTTTACCTATTATGAGTTTATCCTAATGTCAGAAATTGATTTTTAATTGTAAGTCATGGCTTTTTTATCACTTTTTTCGACATACTATACTATGGCTTTTTTTTCGACATACTATACTATGACTTTTTATCACTTTTTTCAACATACTAAACTATGACTTTTAAAAAAAAAAATGTTGATATACTATAACATTGCTTTTTATCACTTTTTTCAACATACTATACTATTACTTCTTTATCACTTTTTTCGACATACTATACTATGGCTTTTTTATCACTTTTTTCGACATACTATACTATGGCTTTTTTTTTTGACATACTATACTATGACTTTTTATCACTTTTTTTCGACATAATATAACTTTTTTTAATCATTTTTTTCAACATACTATACTATGACTTTTCATCACTTTTTTCAAAATACTATACTATTACTTTTTTATAACTTTTTTAGACATACTATACTATGGCTTTTTTATCACTTTTTTCGACATACTATAACTTTTTTTGTCCTTTTTTTCAACATACTATACCATTGCTTTTTGATGTTGATATACTATACCATTGCTTTTTATTACTTTTTTCAACATACTATACTATTACTTCTTTATCACTTTTTTTTTTACATACTATACTATGGCTTTTTATGCCTTTTTTCGACTTACTATACTATGAGTCTTTATCACTTTTTTTGACATACTATACTATGACTTTTTATCACTATTTTTGACATACAATACTATTACTTTTTTCAACATACTATACCATTGCTTTTTATCACTTTTTTCAACATACTATACTATGACTTTTTTTCGACATACTATACTATTACTTTTTTCAACATACTATACTATGACTTTTTTTCGACATACTGTTTTTACCTATTATGAGTTTCTCCTACTGTCAGCAATTGATTTTTATTTGTAAGTCATGGCTTCTTTATCACTTTTTTCGACATACTATACTATGTCTTTTTTATCACTTTTTTCGACATACTATACTATGACTTTTTTTCGACATACTATACTATGGCTTTATTTTCAACATACTATACTATGGCTTTTTATGCCTTTTTTCAATGTAAAAAAGTAATAGTATAGTATGTCGAAAAAATTGAAAAAACGTCATGACGTTTTTTCAATTTTTTCGACATACTATACTATTACTTTTTTCAACATACTAAACTATGACTTTTTTTCGACATACTGTTTTTACCTATTATGAGTTTATCCTAATGTCAGAAATTGATTTTTAATTGTAAGTCATGGCTTTTTTATCACTTTTTTCGACATACTATACTATGGCTTTTTTTTCGACATACTATACTATGACTTTTTATCACTTTTTTCAACATACTAAACTATGACTTTTAAAAAAAAAAATGTTGATATACTATAACATTGCTTTTTATCACTTTTTTCAACATACTATACTATTACTTCTTTATCATTTTTTTCGACATACTATACTATGGCTTTTTTATCACTTTTTTCGACATACTAGACTATGGCTTTTTTTTCGACATACTATACTATGACTTTTTTCAACATACTGTACTATGGCTTTTTATGCCTTTTTTTCAACGTACTATACTATGACGTTTTTTAAATTTTTTCGACATACTATACTATGAATTTTTTTTCGACACAATATACTATGACTTTTTTTCGACATACTGTTTTTACCTCTTATGAGATTCTCCTATCAGCAATTGATTTTTAATTGTAAGTCATGGCTTTTTCATCACTTTTTTCGACATACTATGGCTTTTTTTCCGACATACTATACTATGACTTTTTATTGACATACTATGCTATGGTTTTTTATCACTTTTTTCAACATACTATACTATTGCTTTTTATCACTTTTTTCAACATACTATACTATTGCTTTTTATCACTTTTTTCAACATACTATACTATGGCTTTTTTATCACTTTTTTCGACATACTATACTATGGCTTTTTATCCTTTTTTTCAACATTATAGTATGTTGAAAAAAAGGATAAAAAAAGTTATAGTATGTCGAAAAAAAGTGATAAAAAAGCCATGGTATAGTATATTGAAAAAAGTAATAGTATAGTATGTCAAAAAAAGTGATAAAAAGTCATAGTATAGTCTGTCGAAAAAATTGAAAAAATGTCATAGTATAGTACGTTGAAAAAAGGCATAAAAAGCAATGGTATAGTATGTCGATTTTTTTTTAAAAGTCATAGTATAGTAGTCATAGTATAGTATGTTGAAAAAAGTGATAAAAAAGCCATAGTTACATTGCTTTTTTATCCCTTTTTTCGACATACTATACTATTACTTTTTTCAACATACTATACTATGACTTTTTTTCGACATACTGTTTTTACCTCTTATGAGTTTCTCCTACTGTCAGCAATTGATTTTTATTTGTAAGTCATGGCTTCTTTATCACTTTTTTCGACATACTATACTATGGCTTTTTATGCCTTTTTTCAATGTAAAAAAGTAATAGTATAGTATGTCGAAAAAATTGAAAAAACGTCATGACGTTTTTTCAATTTTTTCGACATACTATACTATTACTTTTTTCAACATACTAAACTATGACTTTTTTTCGACATACTGTTTTTACCTATTATGAGTTTATCCTAATGTCAGAAATTGATTTTTAATTGTAAGTCATGGCTTTTTTATCACTTTTTTCGACATACTATACTATGGCTTTTTTTTCGACATACTATACTATGACTTTTTATCACTTTTTTCAACATACTAAACTATGACTTTTAAAAAAAAAAATGTTGATATACTATAACATTGCTTTTTATCACTTTTTTCAACATACTATACTATTACTTCTTTATCATTTTTTTCGACATACTATACTATGGCTTTTTTATCACTTTTTTCGACATACTATACTATGGCTTTATTTTCAACATACTATACTATGGCTTTTTATGCCTTTTTTCAATGTAAAAAAGTAATAGTATAGTATGTCGAAAAAATTGAAAAAACGTCATGACGTTTTTTCAATTTTTTCGACATACTATACTATTACTTTTTTCAACATACTAAACTATGACTTTTTTTCGACATACTGTTTTTACCTATTATGAGTTTATCCTAATGTCAGAAATTGATTTTTAATTGTAAGTCATGGCTTTTTTATCACTTTTTTCGACATACTATACTATGGCTTTTTTTTCGACATACTATACTATGACTTTTTATCACTTTTTTCAACATACTAAACTATGACTTTTAAAAAAAAAAATGTTGATATACTATAACATTGCTTTTTATCACTTTTTTCAACATACTATACTATTACTTCTTTATCATTTTTTTCGACATACTATACTATGGCTTTTTTATCACTTTTTTCGACATACTATACTATGGCTTTTTTTTCGACATACTATACTATGACTTTTTTTCAACATACTGTACTATGGCTTTTTATGCCTTTTTTCAACGTACTATACTATGACGTTTTTTAAATTTTTTCGACATACTATACTATGAATTTTTTTTCGACACAATATACTATGACTTTTTTTCGACATACTGTTTTTACCTCTTATGAGATTCTCCTATCAGCAATTGATTTTTAATTGTAAGTCATGGCTTTTTCATCACTTTTTTCGACATACTATGGCTTTTTTTTCGACATACTATACTATGACTTTTTATCGACATACTATACTATGACTTTTTATCACTTTTTTCAACATACTAAACTATGACTTTTAAAAAAAAAAATGTTGATATACTATAACATTGCTTTTTATCACTTTTTTCAACATACTATACTATGGCTTTTCATCCTTTTTTTCAACATTATAGTATGTTGAAAAAAAGGATAAAAAAAGTTATAGTATGTCGAAAAAAAGTGATAAAAAAGCCATGGTATAGTATATTGAAAAAAGTAATAGTATAGTATGTCAAAAAAAGTGTTAAAAAGTCATAGTATAGTATGTCGAAAAAATTGAAAAAAATGTCATAGTATAGTACGTTGAAAAAAGGCATAAAAAGCAATGGTATAGTATGTCGACATTTTTTTTAAAAGTCATAGTATAGTAGTCATAGTATAGTATGTTGAAAAAAGTGATAAAAAAGCCATAGTTACATTGCTTTTTTATCACTTTTTTCGACATACTATACTATGACTTTTTTTCGACATACTATACTATTACTTTTTTCAACATACTATACTATGACTTTTTTTCGACATACTGTTTTTACCTATTATGAGTTTCTCCTACTGTCAGCAATTGATTTTTATTTGTAAGTCATGGCTTCTTTATCACTTTTTTCGACATACTATACTATGTCTTTTTTATCACTTTTTTCGACATACTATACTATGGCTTTTTTTTCGACATACTATACTATGACTTTTAAAAAAAACTGTTGACATACTATACCATTGCTTTTAATCACTTTTTTCAACATACTATACTATGACTTTTTTTCGACATACTATACTATGGCTTTATTTTCAACATACTATACTATGGCTTTTTATGCCTTTTTTCAATGTAAAAAAGTAATAGTATAGTATGTCGAAAAAATTGAAAAAACGTCATGACGTTTTTTCAATTTTTTCGACATACTATACTATTACTTTTTTCAACATACTAAACTATGACTTTTTTTCGACATACTGTTTTTACCTATTATGAGTTTATCCTAATGTCAGAAATTGATTTTTAATTGTAAGTCATGGCTTTTTTATCACTTTTTTCGACATACTATACTATGGCTTTTTTTTCGACATACTATACTATGACTTTTTATCACTTTTTTCAACATACTAAACTATGACTTTTAAAAAAAAAAATGTTGATATACTATAACATTGCTTTTTATTACTTTTTTCAACATACTATACTATTACTTCTTTATCATTTTTTTCGACATACTATACTATGGCTTTTTTATCACTTTTTTCGACATACTATACTATGGCTTTTTTTTCGACATACTATACTATGACTTTTTTCAACATACTGTACTATGGCTTTTTATGCCTTTTTTTCAACGTACTATACTATGACGTTTTTTAAATTTTTTCGACATACTATACTATGAATTTTTTTTCGACACAATATACTATGACTTTTTTTCGACATACTGTTTTTACCTCTTATGAGATTCTCCTATCAGCAATTGATTTTTAATTGTAAGTCATGGCTTTTTCATCACTTTTTTCGACATACTATGGCTTTTTTTCCGACATACTATACTATGACTTTTTATTGACATACTATGCTATGGTTTTTTATCACTTTTTTCAACATACTATACTATTGCTTTTTATCACTTTTTTCAACATACTATACTATTGCTTTTTATCACTTTTTTCAACATACTATACTATGGCTTTTTTATCACTTTTTTCGACATACTATACTATGGCTTTTTATCCTTTTTTTCCAACATTATAGTATGTTGAAAAAAAGGATAAAAAAAGTTATAGTATGTCGAAAAAAAGTGATAAAAAAGCCATGGTATAGTATATTGAAAAAAGTAATAGTATAGTATGTCAAAAAAAGTGATAAAAAGTCATAGTATAGTCTGTCGAAAAAATTGAAAAAATGTCATAGTATAGTACGTTGAAAAAAGGCATAAAAAGCAATGGTATAGTATGTCGATTTTTTTTTAAAAGTCATAGTATAGTAGTCATAGTATAGTATGTTGAAAAAAGTGATAAAAAAGCCATAGTTACATTGCTTTTTTATCCCTTTTTTCGACATACTATACTATTACTTTTTTCAACATACTATACTATGACTTTTTTTCGACATACTGTTTTTACCTCTTATGAGTTTCTCCTACTGTCAGCAATTGATTTTTATTTGTAAGTCATGGCTTCTTTATCACTTTTTTCGACATACTATACTATGTCTTTTTTATCACTTTTTTCGACATACTATACTATGGCTTTTTTTTCGACATACTATACTATGACTTTTAAAAAAAACTGTTGACATACTATACCATTGCTTTTTATCACTTTTTTCAACATACTATACTATGACTTTTTTTCGACATACTATACTATGGCTTTATTTTCAACATACTATACTATGGCTTTTTATGCCTTTTTTCAATGTAAAAAAGTAATAGTATAGTATGTCGAAAAAATTGAAAAAACGTCATAGTATACTATGACGTTTTTTCAATTTTTTCGACATACTATACTATGACTTTTTTCAACATACTATACTATGACTTTTTTTCGACATACTGTTTTTACCTATTATGAGTTTCTCCTACTGTCAGCAATTGATTTTTATTTGTAAGTCATGGCTTCTTTATCACTTTTTTCGACATACTATACTATGTCTTTTTTATCACTTTTTTCGACATACTATACTATGGCTTTTTTTTCGACATACTATACTATGACTTTTAAAAAAAACTGTTGACATACTATACCATTGCTTTTTATCACTTTTTTCAACATACTATACTATGACTTTTTTTCGACATACTATACTATGGCTTTATTTTCAACATACTATACTATGGCTTTTTATGCCTTTTTTCAATGTAAAAAAGTAATAGTATAGTATGTCGAAAAAATTGAAAAAACGTCATAGTATACTATGACGTTTTTTCAATTTTTTCGACATACTATACTATTACTTTTTTCAACATACTAAACTATGACTTTTTTTCGACATACTGTTTTTACCTATTATGAGTTTATCCTAATGTCAGCAATTGATTTTTAATTGTAAGTCATGGCTTTTTTATCACTTTTTTTGACATACTATACTATGGCTTTTTTTTCGACATACTATACTATGACTTTTTATCACTTTTTTCAACATACTAAACTATGACTTTTTAAAAAAAAAATGTTGATATACTATAACATTGCTTTTTATCACTTTTTTCAACATACTATACTATTACTTCTTTATCATTTTTTTCGACATACTATACTATGGCTTTTTTATCACTTTTTTCGACATACTATACTATGGCTTTTTTTTCGACATACTATACTATGACTTTTTTTCGACATACTGTTTTTACCTATTATGAGTTTCTACTACTGTCAGCAATTGATTTTTATTTGTAAGTCATGGCTTATTTAATACTTTTTTTCGACATACTATACTATGGCTTTTTTATCACTTTTTTCGACATACGATACTATGACTTTTCATCACTTTTTTCAACATACTATACTATGACTTTTAAAAAAACTGTCGACATACTATAACATTGCTTTTTATCACTTTTTTCAACATACTATACTATGACTTTTTTTCGACATACTATAACTTTTTTTAATCATTTTTTTCAACATACTACACTATGACTTTTCATCACTTTTTTCAAAATACTATACTATTACTTTTTTATCACTTTTTTAGACATACTATACTATGGCTTTTTTATCACTTTTTTCGACATACTATACTAAGGCTTTTTTTTCGACATACTATACTATGGGTTTTTATCACTTTTTTCGACATACTATACTATGACTTTTCATCACTTTTTTCAACATACTATAACTTTTTTTGTCCTTTTTTTCAACATACTATACCATTGCTTTTTATCACTTTTTTGAATATACAATACTATTACTTTTCTTTCACTTTTTTCGACATACTATACTATGGCTTTTTTATCACTTTTTTCGACATACTATACTATTACTTTTTTCAACATACTATACTATGACTTTTTTTCTACATACTGTTTTTACCTATTATGAGTTTCTCCTAATGTCAGCAATTGACTTAATTGTAAGTCATGGTTTTTTCATCACTTTTTTTGACATACTATACTATGACTTTTCATCACTTTTTTCAACATACTATTACTTTTTTATCACTTTTTTCGACATACTATACTATGACTTTTTTTCGACATACTATACTATTACTTTTTTCAACATACTATACTATGACTTTTTTTCGACATACTGTTTTTACCTATTATGAGTTTCTCCTACTGTCAGCAATTGATATTTATTTGTAAGTCATGGCTTCTTTATCACTTTTTTCGACATACTATACTATGTCTTTTTTATCACTTTTTTCGACATACTATACTATTGCTTTTTTTTCGACATACTATACTATGACTTTTAAAAAAACTGTTGACATACTATACCATTGCTTTTTATCACTTTTTTCAACATACTATACTATGACTTTTTTTCGACATACTATACTATGGCTTTATTTTCAACATACTATACTATGGCTTTTTATGCCTTTTTTCAATGTAAAAAAGTAATAGTATAGTATGTCGAAAAAATTGAAAAAACGTCATAGTATACTATGACGTTTTTTCAATTTTTTCGACATACTATACTATTACTTTTTTCAACATACTAAACTATGACTTTTTTTCGACATACTGTTTTTACCTATTATGAGTTTATCCTAATGTCAGCAATTGATTTTTAATTGTAAGTCATGGCTTTTTTATCACTTTTTTCGACATACTATACTATGGCTTTTTTTTCGACATACTATACTATGACTTTTTATCACTTTTTTCAACATACTAAACTATGACTTTTAAAAAAAAAAATGTTGATATACTATAACATTGCTTTTTATCACTTTTTTCAACATACTATACTATTACTTCTTTATCATTTTTTTCGACATACTATACTATGGCTTTTTTATCACTTTTTTCGACATACTATACTATGGCTTTTTTTTCGACATACTATACTATGACTTTTTTTCAACATACTGTACTATGGCTTTTTATGCCTTTTTTCAACGTACTATACTATGACGTTTTTTAAATTTTTTCGACATACTATACTATGAATTTTTTTTCGACACAATATACTATGACTTTTTTTCGACATACTGTTTTTACCTCTTATGAGTTTCTCCTATCAGCAATTGATTTTTAATTGTAAGTCATGGCTTTTTCATCACTTTTTTCGACATACTATGGCTTTTTTTCCGACATACTATACTATGACTTTTTATTGACATACTATGCTATGGTTTTTTATCACTTTTTTCAACATACTATACTATTGCTTTTTATCACTTTTTTCAACATACTATACTATTGCTTTTTATCACTTTTTTCAACATACTATACTATGGCTTTTTTATCACTTTTTTCGACATACTATACTATGGCTTTTTATCCTTTTTTTCAACATTATAGTATGTTGAAAAAAAGGATAAAAAAAGTTATAGTATGTCGAAAAAAAGTGATAAAAAAGCCATGGTATAGTATATTGAAAAAAGTAATAGTATAGTATGTCAAAAAAAGTGATAAAAAGTCATAGTATAGTATGTCGAAAAAATTGAAAAAATGTCATAGTATAGTACGTTGAAAAAAGGCATAAAAAGCAATGGTATAGTATGTCGATTTTTTTTTAAAAGTCATAGTATAGTAGTCATAGTATAGTATGTTGAAAAAAGTGATAAAAAAGCCATAGTTACATTGCTTTTTTATCACTTTTTTCGACATACTATACTATGACTTTTTTTCAACATACTATACTATGACTTTTTTTCGACATACTGTTTTTACCTATTATGAGTTTCTCCTACTGTCAGCAATTGATTTTTATTTGTAAGTCATGGCTTATTTAATACTTTTTTTCGACATACTATACTATGGCTTTTTTATCACTTTTTTCGACATACGATACTATGACTTTTCATCACTTTTTTCAACATACTATACTATGACTTTTAAAAAAACTGTCGACATACTATAACATTGCTTTTTATCACTTTTTTCAACATACTATACTATTACTTCTTTATCACTTTTTTCGACATACTATACTATGGCTTTTTTATCACTTTTTTCGACATACTATACTATGGCTTTTTTTTTCGACATACTATACTATTACTTCTTTATCACTTTTTTCGACATACTATACTATGACTTTTTATCACTTTTTTTCGACATAATATAACTTTTTTTAATCATTTTTTTCAACATACTATACTATGACTTTTCATCACTTTTTTCAAAATACTATACTATTACTTTTTTATCACTTTTTTAGACATACTATACTATGGCTTTTTTATCACTTTTTTCGACATACTATACTAAGGCTTTTTTTTCGACATACTATACTATGGGTTTTTATCACTTTTTTCGACATACTATACTATGACTTTTCATCACTTTTTTAGACATACTATACTATGGCTTTTTTATCACTTTTTTCGACATACTATACTAAGGCTTTTTTTTCGACATACTATACTATGGGTTTTTATCACTTTTTTCGACATACTATACTATGACTTTTCATCACTTTTTTCAACATACTATAACTTTTTTTGTCCTTTTTTTCAACATACTATACCATTGCTTTTTATCACTTTTTTGAATATACAATACTATTACTTTTCTTTCACTTTTTTCGACATACTATACTATTACTTTTTTCAACATACTATACTATGACTTTTTTTCTACATACTGTTTTTACCTATTATGAGTTTCTCCTAATGTCAGCAATTGACTTAATTGTAAGTCATGGTTTTTTCATCACTTTTTTTGACATACTATACTATGACTTTTCATCACTTTTTTCAACATACTATTACTTTTTTATCACTTTTTTCGACATACTATACTATGGCTTTTTTTTCGACATACTATACTATGACTTTTCATCACTTTTTTCAACATACTATACTATGACTTTTGAAAAAAAATTTCGACATACTATACCATTGCTTTTTATCACTTTTTTCAACATACTATACTATTACTTCTTTATCACTTTTTTTTGACATACTATACTATGGCTTTTTATGCCTTTTTTCGACTTACTATACTATGAGTCTTTATCACTTTTTTTGACATACTATACTATGACTTTTTATCACTATTTTTGACATACAATACTATTACTTTTTTCAACATACTATACCATGGCTTTTTTATCACTTTTTTTCGACATACTATAACTTTTTTTCAACATACTATACCATTTCTTTTTATCACTTTTTTTGACATACTATACTATGGCTTTTCATCACTTTTTTCAACATACTATACTATGACTTTTAAAAAAATTGTCGACATACTATACCATTGCTTTTTATCACTTTTTTCAACATACTATACTATTACTTCTTTATCACTTTTTTCGACATACTATACTATGTCTTTTTTATCACTTTTTTCGACATACTATACTATGGCTTTTTTTTCGACATACTATACTATGACTTTTAAAAAAACTGTTGACATACTATACCATTGCTTTTTATCACTTTTTTCAACATACTATACTATGACTTTTTTCGACATACTATACTATGGCTTTATTTTCAACATACTATACTATGGCTTTTTATGCCTTTTTTCAACGTAAAAAAGTAATAGTATAGTATGTCGAAAAAATTGAAAAAACGTCATAGTATACTATGACTTTATTTTCAACATACTAAACTATGACTTTTTTTCGACATACTGTTTTTACCTATTATGAGTTTATCCTAATGTCAGCAATTGATTTTTAATTGTAAGTCATGGCTTTTTTATCACTTTTTTCGACATACTATACTATGGCTTTTTTTTCGACATACTATACTATGACTTTTTTTCAACATACTGTACTATGGCTTTTTATGCCTTTTTTCAACGTACTATACTATGACGTTTTTTAAATTTTTTCGACATACTATACTATGAATTTTTTTTCGACACAATATACTATGACTTTTTTTCGACATACTGTTTTTACCTCTTATGAGATTCTCCTATCAGCAATTGATTTTTAATTGTAAGTCATGGCTTTTTCGTCACTTTTTTCGACATACTATGGCTTTTTTTCCGACATACTATACTATGACTTTTTATTGACATACTATGCTATGGTTTTTTATCACTTTTTTCAACATACTATACTATTGCTTTTTATCACTTTTTTCAACATACTATACTATTGCTTTTTATCACTTTTTTCAACA
Source organism: Zingel zingel (assembly GCA_023566125.1). Classification (NCBI taxonomy): domain Eukaryota; kingdom Metazoa; phylum Chordata; class Actinopteri; order Perciformes; family Percidae; genus Zingel; species Zingel zingel. The sequence continues at coordinate 16,650,711 of CM042337.1, forward strand.
TACTATACTATGGCTTTTTTATCACATTTTTCGACATACTATAACTTTTTTTGTCCTTTTTTTCAACATACTATACTATTGCTTTTTATTACTTTTTTCAACATACTATACTATTACTTCTTTATCACTTTTTTTTTTACATACTATACTATGGCTTTTTATGCCTTTTTTCGACTTACTATACTATGAGTCTTTATCACTTTTTTTGACATACTATACTATGACTTTTTATCACTATTTTTGATATACAATACTATTACTTTTTTCAACATACTATACCATTGCTTTTTATCACTTTTTTCAACATACTAAACTATGACTTTTTTTCGACATACTGTTTTTACCTATTATGAGTTTATCCTAATGTCAGCAATTGATTTTTAATTGTAAGTCATGGATTTTTTTTCACTTTTTTCGAAATACTATACTATGGCTTTTTTTTCGACATACTATACTATGACTTTTTATCGACATACTATACTATGACTTTTTATCACTTTTTTCAACATACTAAACTATGACTATTAAAAAAAAAATGTTGATATACTATAACATTGCTTTTTATCACTTTTTTCAACATACTATACTATGGCTTTTCATCCTTTTTTTCAACATTATAGTATGTTGAAAAAAAGGATAAAAAAAGTTATAGTATGTCGAAAAAAAGTGATAAAAAAGCCATGGTATAGTATATTGAAAAAAGTAATAGTATAGTATGTCAAAAAAAGTGATAAAAAGTCATAGTATAGTATGTCGAAAAAATTGAAAAAAATGTCATAGTATAGTACGTTGAAAAAAGGCATAAAAAGCAATGGTATAGTATGTCGACATTTTTTTTAAAAGTCATAGTATAGTAGTCATAGTATAGTATGTTGAAAAAAGTGATAAAAAAGCCATAGTTACATTGCTTTTTTATCACTTTTTTCGACATACTATACTATTACTTTTTTCAACATACTATACTATGACTTTTTTTCGACATACTGTTTTTACCTATTATGAGTTTCTCCTACTGTCAGCAATTGATTTTTATTTGTAAGTCATGGCTTCTTTATCACTTTTTTCGACATACTATACTATGTCTTTTTTATCACTTTTTTCGACATACTATACTATGGCTTTTTTTTCGACATACTATACTATGACTTTTAAAAAAACTGTTGACATACTATACCATTGCTTTTTATCACTTTTTTCAACATACTATACTATGACTTTTTTTCGACATACTATACTATGGCTTTATTTTCAACATACTATACTATGGCTTTTTATGCCTTTTTTCAATGTAAAAAAGTAATAGTATAGTATGTCGAAAAAATTGAAAAAACGTCATAGTATACTATGACGTTTTTTCAATTTTTTCCACATACTATACTATTACTTTTTTCAACATACTAAACTATGACTTTTTTTCGACATACTGTTTTTACCTATTATGAGTTTATCCTAATGTCAGCAATTGATTTTTAATTGTAAGTCATGGCTTTTTTATCACTTTTTTCGACATACTATACTATGACTTTTTATCGACATACTATACTATGACTTTTCATCACTTTTTTCAACATACTATACTATGACTTTTTATCACTTTTTTCAACATAATATACCATTGCTTTTTATCACTTTTGTTGACATACAATACTATGAATTTTTATCCCTTTTTTCGACATACTACACTATTACTTTTTTCAACATACTATACTATGACTTTTTTTTCGACATACTATACTATGACTTTTCATCACTTTTTCTAACATACTATACTATGACTTTTAAAATAAATGTCGACATACTATACTATGGCTTTTTATCACTTTTTTCAACATACTACACTATTACTTCTTTATCACTTTTTTCGAAATACTATACTATGGCTTTTTATGCCTTTTTTCAACGTACTATACTATGACATTTTTTCAATTTTTTCGACATACTATACTATGACTTTTTATCACTTTTTTTGACATACTATACTATGACTTTGTATCACTTTTTTTGACATACTATACTATTACTTTTTTCAATATACTATACCATGGCTTTTTCATCACTTTTTTCAACATACTAGACTATGACTTTTAAAAAAATTGTTGACATACTATACCATTGCTTTTTATCACTTTTTTCAACATACTATACTATGGCTTTTTTTTCGACATAATATACTATGACTTTTTATCCCTTTTTTTTACATCCTATACCATTACTTTTTTCAAAATACTAAACTATGACTTTTTTTCGACATACTATACCATTGCTTTTTATCACTTTTTTTGAAATACAATACTATTACTTTTTTATCACTTTTTTCGACATACTAGACTATGACTTTTTTCGACATAATATACTTTGGCTTTTTTATCACTTTTTTCGACATACTATACTATTACTTTTTTCAACATACTATACTATGACTTTTTTTTGACATACTGTTTTTACCTCTTATGAGTTTCTCCTAATGTAAGCAATTGATTTTTAATTGTAAGTCATGGCTTTTTTATCACTTTTTTCAACATACTATACTATGACTTTTCATCACTTTTTTCAACATACTATACTTATCACTTTTTTATCACTTTTTTCGACATACTATACTATGGCTTTTTTTTCGACATAATATACTATGACTTTTTTCGACATACTATACTATGGCTTTTTATCACTTTTTTCGACATAATATACTATGACTTTTCATCACTTTTTTCAACATACTATACTATGGCTTTTTTTTCGACATAATATACTATGACTTTTTTCGACATATACTATGGCTTTTTTATCACTTTTTTCGACATACTATACTATGACTTTTAAAAAAAAAATGTTGATATACTATACCATTGCTTTTTATCACTTTTTTCAACATACTATACTATTACTTCTTTATCACTTTTTTCAACATACTAAACTATGACTTTTTTTCGACATACTGTTTTTACCTATTATGAGTTTATCCTAATGTCAGCAATTGATTTTTAATTGTAAGTCATGGCTTTTTTATCACTTTTTTCGACATACTATACTATGGCTTTTTTTTCGACATACTATACTATGACTTTTTATCGACATACTATACTATGACTTTTCATCACTTTTTTCAACATACTATACTATTACTTCTTTATCACTTTTTTCGACATACTATACTATGGCTTTTTTATCACTTTTTTCGACATACTATACTATGGATTTTTTTTCGACATACTATACTATGGCTTTTTATGCCTTTTTTCAACATACTATACTATGACTTTTTATCACTTTTTTCAACATACTATACCATTGCTTTTTATCACTTTTTTTGACATACAATACTGTGACTTTTTATCCCTTTTTTTCGACATACTATACTATTACTTTTTTCAACATACTATACTATGACTTTTTTTTCGACATACTATACTATGACTTTTCATCACTTTTTCTAACATACTATACTATGACTTTTAAAATAAATGTCGACATACTATACCATTGCTTTTTATCACTTTTTTCAACATACTACACTATTACTTCTTTATCACTTTTTTTCGACATACTATACTATGGCTTTTTATGCCTTTTTTCAACGTACTATACTATGACATTTTTTCAATTTTTTCGACATACTATACTATGACTTTTTATCACTTTTTTTGACATACTATACTATGACTTTGTATCACTTTTTTGACATACTATACTATTACTTTTTTCAATATACTATACCATGGCTTTTTCATCACTTTTTTCAACATACTAGACTATGACTTTTAAAAAAATTGTCGACATACTATACCATTGCTTTTTATCACTTTTTTCAACATACTATACTATGGCTTTTTTTTCGACATAATATACTATGACTTTTTATCCCTTTTTTTTACATCCTATACCATTACTTTTTTCAAAATACTAAACTATGACTTTTTTTCGACATACTATACCATTGCTTTTTATCACTTTTTTTGACATACAATACTATTACTTTTTTATCACTTTTTTCGACATACTAGACTATGACTTTTTTCGACATAATATACTTTGGCTTTTTTATCACTTTTTTCGACATACTATACTATGATTTTTTATCCCTTTTTTCGACATACTATACTATTACTTTTTTCAACATACTATACTATGACTTTTTTTCGACATACTGTTTTTACCTCTCATGAGTTTCTCCTAATGTAAGCAATTGATTTTTAATTGTAAGTCATGGCTTTTTTATCACTTTTTTCAACATACTATACTATGACTTTTCATCACTTTTTTCAACATACTATACTTATCACTTTTTTATCACTTTTTTCGACATACTATACTATGGCTTTTTTTTCGACATAATATACTATGACTTTTTTCGACATATACTATGGCTTTTTTATCACTTTTTTCGACATACTATACTATGACTTTTAAAAAAAAAATGTTGATATACTATACCATTGCTTTTTATCACTTTTTTCAACATACTATACTATTACTTCTTTATCACTTTTTTCGACATACTATACTATGGCTTTTTTATCACTTTTTTCGACATACTATACTATGGCTTTTTTTTTTCACATACTATACTATGACTTTTTATCACTTTTTTTCGACATAATATAACTTTTTTTAATCATTTTTTTCAACATACTATACTATGACTTTTCATCACTTTTTTCAAAATACTATACTATTACTTTTTTATCACTTTTTTCGACATACTATACTATGACTTTTCATAACTTTTTTCAACATACTATACTATTACTTTTTTATCACTTTTTTAGACATACTATACTATGGCTTTTTTATCACTTTTTTCGACATACTATACTATGGGTTTTTATCACTTTTTTCGACATACTATACTATGACTTTTCATCACTTTTTTCAACATACTATACTATGACTTTTAAAAAAGAAATGTCGACATACTACACCATTGCTTTTTAACACTTTTTTCAACATACTATAACTTTTTTTATCCTTTTTTTCAACATACTATACCATTGCTTTTTATCACTTTTTTGAATATACTATACTACGACTTTTTTTGACATACTATGCTTTTTAATCACTTTTTTCGACATACTATACTATTACTTTTTTCAACATACTATACTATGACTTTTTTTCTACATACTGTTTTTACCTATTATGAGTTTCTCTTAATGTCAGCAATTGACTTAATTGTAAGTCATGGTTTTTTCATCACTTTTTTTGACATACTATACTATGACTTTTCATCACTTTTTTCAACATACTATTTACTTCTTTATCACTTTTTTCGACATACTATACCATAGTATAGGGATAAAAAAAGGGATGAAAAATCATAACTTTTCATCCCTTTTTTTGACATCCTATACCATTACTTTTTTCAACATACTAAACTATGACTTTTTTTCGACATACTGTTTTTACCTATTATGAGTTTCTCCTAATGTCAGCAATTGATTTTTAATTGTAAGTCATGGCTTTTTCATCACTTTTTTCAACATACTAGACTATGACTTTTAAAAAAATTGTCGACATACTATACCATTGCTTTTTATCACTTTTTTCAACATACTATACTATGGCTTTTTTTTCGACATAATATACTATGACTTTTTATCCCTTTTTTTTACATCCTATACCATTACTTTTTTCAAAATACTAAACTATGACTTTTTTTCGACATACTATACCATTGCTTTTTATCACTTTTTTCGACATACTAGACTATGACTTTTTTCGACATAATATACTTTGGCTTTTTTATCACTTTTTTCGACATACTATACTATGATTTTTTATCCCTTTTTTCGACATACTATACTATTACTTTTTTCAACATACTATACTATGACTTTTTTTCGACATACTGTTTTTACCTCTTATGAGTTTCTCCTAATGTAAGCAATTGATTTTTAATTGTAAGTCATGGCTTTTTTATCACTTTTTTCAACATACTATACTATGACTTTTCATCACTTTTTTCAACATACTATACTTATCACTTTTTTATCACTTTTTTCGACATACTATACTATGGCTTTTTTTTCGACATAATATACTATGACTTTTTTCGACATACTATACTATGGCTTTTTATCACTTTTTTCGACATAATATACTATGACTTTTCATCACTTTTTTCAACATACTATACTATGGCTTTTTTTTCGACATAATATACTATGACTTTTTTCGACATATACTATGGCTTTTTTATCACTTTTTTCGACATACTATACTATGACTTTTAAAAAAAAAATGTTGATATACTATACCATTGCTTTTTATCACTTTTTTCAACATACTATACTATTACTTCTTTATCACTTTTTTCGACATACTATACTATGGCTTTTTTATCACTTTTTTCGACATACTATACTATGGCTTTTTTTTTTCACATACTATACTATGACTTTTTATCACTTTTTTTCGACATAATATAACTTTTTTTAATCATTTTTTTCAACATACTATACTATGACTTTTCATCACTTTTTTCAAAATACTATACTATTACTTTTTTATCACTTTTTTCGACATACTATACTATGACTTTTCATAACTTTTTTCAACATACTATACTATTACTTTTTTATCACTTTTTTCGACATACTATACTATGGCTTTTTTATCACTTTTTTCGACATACTATACTATGGGTTTTTATCACTTTTTTCGACATACTATACTATGACTTTTCATCACTTTTTTCAACATACTATACTATGACTTTTAAAAAAGAAATGTCGACATACTACACCATTGCTTTTTAACACTTTTTTCAACATACTATAACTTTTTTTATCCTTTTTTTCAACATACTATACCATTGCTTTTTATCACTTTTTTGAATATACTATACTACGACTTTTTTCGACATACTATGCTTTTTAATCACTTTTTTCGACATACTATACTATTACTTTTTTCAACATACTATACTATGACTTTTTTTCTACATACTGTTTTTACCTATTATTAGTTTCTCTTAATGTCAGCAATTGACTTAATTGTAAGTCATGGTTTTTTCATCACTTTTTTTGACATACTATACTATGACTTTTCATCACTTTTTTCAACATACTATTTACTTCTTTATCACTTTTTTCGACATACTATACCATAGTATAGGGATAAAAAAAGGGATAAAAAATCATAACTTTTTATCCCTTTTTTTGACATCCTATACCATTACTTTTTTCAACATACTAAACTATGACTTTTTTTCGACATACTGTTTTTACCTATTATGAGTTTCTCCTAATGTCAGCAATTGATTTTTAATTGTAAGTCATGGCTTTTTTATCACTTTTTTCGACATACTAGACTATGACTTTTAAAAAAATTGTCGACATACTATACCATTGCTTTTTATCACTTTTTTCAACATACTATACTATGGCTTTTTTTTCGACATAATATACTATGACTTTTTATCCCTTTTTTTTACATCCTATACCATTACTTTTTTCAAAATACTAAACTATGACTTTTTTTCGACATACTATACCATTGCTTTTTATCACTTTTTTCGACATACTAGACTATGACTTTTTTCGACATAATATACTTTGGCTTTTTTATCACTTTTTTCGACATACTATACTATGATTTTTTATCCCTTTTTTCGACATACTATACTATTACTTTTTTCAACATACTATACTATGACTTTTTTTCGACATACTGTTTTTACCTCTTATGAGTTTCTCCTAATGTAAGCAATTGATTTTTAATTGTAAGTCATGGCTTTTTTATCACTTTTTTCAACATACTATACTATGACTTTTCATCACTTTTTTCAACATACTATACTTATCACTTTTTTATCACTTTTTTCGACATACTATACTATGGCTTTTTTTTCGACATAATATACTATGACTTTTTTCGACATACTATACTATGGCTTTTTATCACTTTTTTCGACATAATATACTATGACTTTTCATCACTTTTTTCAACATACTATACTATGGCTTTTTTTTTCGACATAATATACTATGACTTTTTTCGACATATACTATGGCTTTTTTATCACTTTTTTCGACATACTATACTATGACTTTTAAAAAAAAAATGTTGATATACTATACCATTGCTTTTTATCACTTTTTTCAACATACTATACTATTACTTCTTTATCACTTTTTTCGACATACTATACTATGGCTTTTTTATCACTTTTTTCGACATACTATACTATGGATTTTTTTTCGACATACTATACTATGGCTTTTTATGCCTTTTTTCAACATACTATACTATGACTTTTTATCACTTTTTTCAACATACTATACCATTGCTTTTTATCACTTTTTTTGACATACAATACTGTGACTTTTTATCCCTTTTTTTCGACATACTATACTATTACTTTTTTCAACATACTATACTATGACTTTTTTTTCGACATACTATACTATGACTTTTCATCACTTTTTCTAACATACTATACTATGACTTTTAAAATAAATGTCGACATACTATACCATTGCTTTTTATCACTTTTTTCAACATACTACACTATTACTTCTTTATCACTTTTTTCGACATACTATACTATGGCTTTTTATGCCTTTTTTCAACGTACTATACTATGACATTTTTTCAATTTTTTCGACATACTATACTATGACTTTTTATCACTTTTTTTGACATACTATACTATGACTTTGTATCACTTTTTTGACATACTATACTATTACTTTTTTCAATATACTATACCATGGCTTTTTCATCACTTTTTTCAACATACTAGACTATGACTTTTAAAAAAATTGTCGACATACTATACCATTGCTTTTTATCACTTTTTTCAACATACTATACTATGGCTTTTTTTTCGACATAATATACTATGACTTTTTATCCCTTTTTTTTACATCCTATACCATTACTTTTTTCAAAATACTAAACTATGACTTTTTTTCGACATACTATACCATTGCTTTTTATCACTTTTTTTGACATACAATACTATTACTTTTTTATCACTTTTTTCGACATACTAGACTATGACTTTTTTCGACATAATATACTTTGGCTTTTTTATCACTTTTTTCGACATACTATACTATGATTTTTTATCCCTTTTTTCGACATACTATACTATTACTTTTTTCAACATACTATACTATGACTTTTTTTCGACATACTGTTTTTACCTCTCATGAGTTTCTCCTAATGTAAGCAATTGATTTTTAATTGTAAGTCATGGCTTTTTTATCACTTTTTTCAACATACTATACTATGACTTTTCATCACTTTTTTCAACATACTATACTTATCACTTTTTTATCACTTTTTTCGACATACTATACTATGGCTTTTTTTTCGACATAATATACTATGACTTTTTTCGACATACTATACTATGGCTTTTTATCACTTTTTTCGACATAATATACTATGACTTTTCATCACTTTTTTCAACATACTATACTATGGCTTTTTTTTCGACATAATATACTATGACTTTTTTCGACATATACTATGGCTTTTTTATCACTTTTTTCGACATACTATACTATGACTTTTAAAAAAAAAATGTTGATATACTATACCATTGCTTTTTATCACTTTTTTCAACATACTATACTATTACTTCTTTATCACTTTTTTCGACATACTATACTATGGCTTTTTTATCACTTTTTTCGACATACTATACTATGGCTTTTTTTTTTCACATACTATACTATGACTTTTTATCACTTTTTTTCGACATAATATAACTTTTTTTAATCATTTTTTTCAACATACTATACTATGACTTTTCATCACTTTTTTCAAAATACTATACTATTACTTTTTTATCACTTTTTTCGACATACTATACTATGACTTTTCATAACTTTTTTCAACATACTATACTATTACTTTTTTATCACTTTTTTAGACATACTATACTATGGCTTTTTTATCACTTTTTTCGACATACTATACTATGGGTTTTTATCACTTTTTTCGACATACTATACTATGACTTTTCATCACTTTTTTCAACATACTATACTATGACTTTTAAAAAAGAAATGTCGACATACTACACCATTGCTTTTTAACACTTTTTTCAACATACTATAACTTTTTTTATCCTTTTTTTCAACATACTATACCATTGCTTTTTATCACTTTTTTGAATATACTATACTACGACTTTTTTCGACATACTATGCTTTTTAATCACTTTTTTCGACATACTATACTATTACTTTTTTCAACATACTATACTATGACTTTTTTTCTACATACTGTTTTTACCTATTATGAGTTTCTCTTAATGTCAGCAATTGACTTAATTGTAAGTCATGGTTTTTTCATCACTTTTTTTGACATACTATACTATGACTTTTCATCACTTTTTTCAACATACTATTTACTTCTTTATCACTTTTTCGACATACTATACCATAGTATAGGGATAAAAAAAGGGATAAAAAATCATAACTTTTTATCCCTTTTTTTGACATCCTATACCATTACTTTTTTCAACATACTAAACTATGACTTTTTTTCGACATACTGTTTTTACCTATTATGAGTTTCTCCTAATGTCAGCAATTGATTTTTAATTGTAAGTCATGGCTTTTTTATCACTTTTTTCGACATACTAGACTATGACTTTTAAAAAAATTGTCGACATACTATACCATTGCTTTTTATCACTTTTTTCAACATACTATACTATGGCTTTTTTTTCGACATAATATACTATGACTTTTTATCCCTTTTTTTTACATCCTATACCATTACTTTTTTCAAAATACTAAACTATGACTTTTTTTCGACATACTATACCATTGCTTTTTATCACTTTTTTTGACATACAATACTATTACTTTTTTCGACATAATATACTTTGGCTTTTTTATCACTTTTTTCGACATACTATACTATGATTTTTTATCCCTTTTTTCGACATACTATACTATTACTTTTTTCAACATACTATACTATGACTTTTTTTCGACATACTGTTTTTACCTCTTATGAGTTTCTCCTAATGTAAGCAATTGATTTTTAATTGTAAGTCATGGCTTTTTTATCACTTTTTTCAACATACTATACTATGACTTTTCATCACTTTTTTCAACATACTATACTTATCACTTTTTTATCACTTTTTTCGACATACTATACTATGGCTTTTTTTTCGACATAATATACTATGACTTTTTTCGACATACTATACTATGGCTTTTTATCACTTTTTTCGACATAATATACTATGACTTTTCATCACTTTTTTCAACATACTATACTATGGCTTTTTTTTCGACATAATATACTATGACTTTTTTCGACATATACTATGGCTTTTTTATCACTTTTTTCGACATACTATACTATGACTTTTAAAAAAAAAATGTTGATATACTATACCATTGCTTTTTATCACTTTTTTCAACATACTATACTATTACTTCTTTATCACTTTTTTCGACATACTATACTATGGCTTTTTTATCACTTTTTTCGACATACTATACTATGGCTTTTTTTTTTCACATACTATACTATGACTTTTTATCACTTTTTTTCGACATAATATAACTTTTTTTAATCATTTTTTTCAACATACTATACTATGACTTTTCATCACTTTTTTCAAAATACTATACTATTACTTTTTTATCACTTTTTTCGACATACTATACTATGACTTTTCATAACTTTTTTCAACATACTATACTATTACTTTTTTATCACTTTTTTAGACATACTATACTATGGCTTTTTTATCACTTTTTTCGACATACTATACTATGGGTTTTTATCACTTTTTTCGACATACTATACTATGACTTTTCATCACTTTTTTCAACATACTATACTATGACTTTTAAAAAAGAAATGTCGACATACTACACCATTGCTTTTTAACACTTTTTTCAACATACTATAACTTTTTTTATCCTTTTTTTCAACATACTATACCATTGCTTTTTATCACTTTTTTGAATATACTATACTACGACTTTTTTCGACATACTATGCTTTTTAATCACTTTTTTCGACATACTATACTATTACTTTTTTCAACATACTATACTATGACTTTTTTTCTACATACTGTTTTTACCTATTATGAGTTTCTCTTAATGTCAGCAATTGACTTAATTGTAAGTCATGGTTTTTTCATCACTTTTTTTGACATACTATACTATGACTTTTCATCACTTTTTTCAACATACTATTTACTTCTTTATCACTTTTTTCGACATACTATACCATAGTATAGGGATAAAAAAAGGGATAAAAAATCATAACTTTTTATCCCTTTTTTTGACATCCTATACCATTACTTTTTTCAACATACTAAACTATGACTTTTTTTCGACATACTGTTTTTACCTATTATGAGTTTCTCCTAATGTCAGCAATTGATTTTTAATTGTAAGTCATGGCTTTTTTATCACTTTTTTCGACATACTAGACTATGACTTTTAAAAAAATTGTCGACATACTATACCATTGCTTTTTATCACTTTTTTCAACATACTATACTATGGCTTTTTTTTCGACATAATATACTATGACTTTTTATCCCTTTTTTTTACATCCTATACCATTACTTTTTTCAAAATACTAAACTATGACTTTTTTTCGACATACTATACCATTGCTTTTTATCACTTTTTTCGACATACTAGACTATGACTTTTTTCGACATAATATACTTTGGCTTTTTTATCACTTTTTTCGACATACTATACTATGATTTTTTATCCCTTTTTTCGACATACTATACTATTACTTTTTTCAACATACTATACTATGACTTTTTTTCGACATACTGTTTTTACCTCTTATGAGTTTCTCCTAATGTAAGCAATTGATTTTTAATTGTAAGTCATGGCTTTTTTATCACTTTTTTCAACATACTATACTATGACTTTTCATCACTTTTTTCAACATACTATACTTATCACTTTTTTATCACTTTTTTCGACATACTATACTATGGCTTTTTTTTCGACATAATATACTATGACTTTTTTCGACATACTATACTATGGCTTTTTATCACTTTTTTCGACATAATATACTATGACTTTTCATCACTTTTTTCAACATACTATACTATGGCTTTTTTTTCGACATAATATACTATGACTTTTTTCGACATATACTATGGCTTTTTTATCACTTTTTTCGACATACTATACTATGACTTTTAAAAAAAAAATGTTGATATACTATACCATTGCTTTTTATCACTTTTTTCAACATACTATACTATTACTTCTTTATCACTTTTTTCGACATACTATACTATGGCTTTTTTATCACTTTTTTCGACATACTATACTATGGCTTTTTTTTTTCACATACTATACTATGACTTTTTATCACTTTTTTTCGACATAATATAACTTTTTTTAATCATTTTTTTCAACATACTATACTATGACTTTTCATCACTTTTTTCAAAATACTATACTATTACTTTTTTATCACTTTTTTTGACATACTATACTATGACTTTTCATAACTTTTTTCAACATACTATACTATTACTTTTTTATCACTTTTTTAGACATACTATACTATGGCTTTTTTATCACTTTTTTCGACATACTATACTATGGGTTTTTATCACTTTTTTCGACATACTATACTATGACTTTTCATCACTTTTTTCAACATACTATACTATGACTTTTAAAAAAGAAATGTCGACATACTACACCATTGCTTTTTAACACTTTTTTCAACATACTATAACTTTTTTTATCCTTTTTTTCAACATACTATACCATTGCTTTTTATCACTTTTTTGAATATACTATACTACGACTTTTTTCGACATACTATGCTTTTTAATCACTTTTTTCGACATACTATACTATTACTTTTTTCAACATACTATACTATGACTTTTTTTCTACATACTGTTTTTACCTATTATGAGTTTCTCTTAATGTCAGCAATTGACTTAATTGTAAGTCATGGTTTTTTCATCACTTTTTTTGACATACTATACTATGACTTTTCATCACTTTTTTCAACATACTATTTACTTCTTTATCACTTTTTTCGACATACTATACCATAGTATAGGGATAAAAAAAGGGATAAAAAATCATAACTTTTTATCCCTTTTTTTGACATCCTATACCATTACTTTTTTCAACATACTAAACTATGACTTTTTTTCGACATACTGTTTTTACCTATTATGAGTTTCTCCTAATGTCAGCAATTGATTTTTAATTGTAAGTCATGGCTTTTTTATCACTTTTTTCGACATACTAGACTATGACTTTTAAAAAAATTGTCGACATACTATACCATTGCTTTTTATCACTTTTTTCAACATACTATACTATGGCTTTTTTTTCGACATAATATACTATGACTTTTTATCCCTTTTTTTTACATCCTATACCATTACTTTTTTCAAAATACTAAACTATGACTTTTTTTCGACATACTATACCATTGCTTTTTATCACTTTTTTCGACATACTAGACTATGACTTTTTTCGACATAATATACTTTGGCTTTTTTATCACTTTTTTCGACATACTATACTATGATTTTTTATCCCTTTTTTCGACATACTATACTATTACTTTTTTCAACATACTATACTATGACTTTTTTTCGACATACTGTTTTTACCTCTTATGAGTTTCTCCTAATGTAAGCAATTGATTTTTAATTGTAAGTCATGGCTTTTTTATCACTTTTTTCAACATACTATACTATGACTTTTCATCACTTTTTTCAACATACTATACTTATCACTTTTTTATCACTTTTTTCGACATACTATACTATGGCTTTTTTTTCGACATAATATACTATGACTTTTTTCGACATACTATACTATGGCTTTTTATCACTTTTTTCGACATAATATACTATGACTTTTCATCACTTTTTTCAACATACTATACTATGGCTTTTTTTTCGACATAATATACTATGACTTTTTTCGACATATACTATGGCTTTTTTATCACTTTTTTCGACATACTATACTATGACTTTTAAAAAAAAAATGTTGATATACTATACCATTGCTTTTTATCACTTTTTTCAACATACTATACTATTACTTCTTTATCACTTTTTTCGACATACTATACTATGGCTTTTTTATCACTTTTTTCGACATACTATACTATGGCTTTTTTTTTTCACATACTATACTATGACTTTTTATCACTTTTTTTCGACATAATATGACTTTTTTTAATCATTTTTTTCAACATACTATACTATGACTTTTCATCACTTTTTTCAAAATATTATACTATTACTTTTTTATCACTTTTTTCGACATACTATACTATGACTTTTCATAACTTTTTTCAACATACTATACTATTACTTTTTTATCACTTTTTTAGACATACTATACTATGGCTTTTTTATCACTTTTTTCGACATACTATACTATGGGTTTTTATCACTTTTTTCGACATACTATACTATGACTTTTCATCACTTTTTTCAACATACTATACTATGACTTTTAAAAAAGAAATGTCGACATACTACACCATTGCTTTTTAACACTTTTTTCAACATACTATAACTTTTTTTATCCTTTTTTTCAACATACTATACCATTGCTTTTTATCACTTTTTTGAATTTACTATACTACGACTTTTTTCGACATACTATGCTTTTTAATCACTTTTTTCGACATACTATACTATTACTTTTTTCAACATACTATACTATGACTTTTTTTCTACATACTGTTTTTACCTATTATGAGTTTCTCTTAATGTCAGCAATTGACTTAATTGTAAGTCATGGTTTTTTCATCACTTTTTTTGACATACTATACTATGACTTTTCATCACTTTTTTCAACATACTATTACTTCTTTATCACTTTTTTCGACATACTATACCATAGTATAGGGATAAAAAAAGGGATAAAAAATCATAACTTTTTATCCCTTTTTTTGACATCCTATACCATTACTTTTTTCAACATACTAAACTATGACTTTTTTTCGACATACTGTTTTTACCTATTATGAGTTTCTCCTAATGTCAGCAATTGATTTTTAATTGTAAGTCATGGCTTTTTTATCACTTTTTTCGACATACTAGACTATGACTTTTAAAAAAATTGTCGACATACTATACCATTGCTTTTTATCACTTTTTTCAACATACTATACTATGGCTTTTTTTTCGACATAATATACTATGACTTTTTATCCCTTTTTTTTACATCCTATACCATTACTTTTTTCAAAATACTAAACTATGACTTTTTTTCGACATACTATACCATTGCTTTTTATCACTTTTTTTGACATACAATACTATTACTTTTTTATCACTTTTTTCGACATACTAGACTATGACTTTTTTCGACATAATATACTTTGGCTTTTTTATCACTTTTTTCGACATACTATACTATGATTTTTTATCCCTTTTTTCGACATACTATACTATTACTTTTTTCAACATACTATACTATGACTTTTTTTCGACATACTGTTTTTACCTCTTATGAGTTTCTCCTAATGTAAGCAATTGATTTTTAATTGTAAGTCATGGCTTTTTTATCACTTTTTTCAACATACTATACTATGACTTTTCATCACTTTTTTCAACATACTATACTTATCACTTTTTTATCACTTTTTTCGACATACTATACTATGGCTTTTTTTTCGACATAATATACTATGACTTTTTTCGACATACTATACTATGGCTTTTTATCACTTTTTTCGACATAATATACTATGACTTTTCATCACTTTTTTCAACATACTATACTATGGCTTTTTTTTCGACATAATATACTATGACTTTTTTCGACATATACTATGGCTTTTTTATCACTTTTTTCGACATACTATACTATGACTTTTAAAAAAAAAATGTTGATATACTATACCATTGCTTTTTATCACTTTTTTCAACATACTATACTATTACTTCTTTATCACTTTTTTCGACATACTATACTATGGCTTTTTTATCACTTTTTTCGACATACTATACTATGGCTTTTTTTTTTCACATACTATACTATGACTTTTTATCACTTTTTTTCGACATAATATAACTTTTTTTAATCATTTTTTTCAACATACTATACTATGACTTTTCATCACTTTTTTCAAAATACTATACTATTACTTTTTTATCACTTTTTTCGACATACTATACTATGACTTTTCATAACTTTTTTCAACATACTATACTATTACTTTTTTATCACTTTTTTAGACATACTATACTATGGCTTTTTTATCACTTTTTTCGACATACTATACTATGGGTTTTTATCACTTTTTTCGACATACTATACTATGACTTTTCATCACTTTTTTCAACATACTATACTATGACTTTTAAAAAAGAAATGTCGACATACTACACCATTGCTTTTTAACACTTTTTTCAACATACTATAACTTTTTTTATCCTTTTTTTCAACATACTATACCATTGCTTTTTATCACTTTTTTGAATATACTATACTACGACTTTTTTCGACATACTATGCTTTTTAATCACTTTTTTCGACATACTATACTATTACTTTTTTCAACATACTATACTATGACTTTTTTTCTACATACTGTTTTTACCTATTATGAGTTTCTCTTAATGTCAGCAATTGACTTAATTGTAAGTCATGGTTTTTTCATCACTTTTTTTGACATACTATACTATGACTTTTCATCACTTTTTTCAACATACTATTTACTTCTTTATCACTTTTTTCGACATACTATACCATAGTATAGGGATAAAAAAAGGGATAAAAAATCATAACTTTTTATCCCTTTTTTTGACATCCTATACCATTACTTTTTTCAACATACTAAACTATGACTTTTTTTCGACATACTGTTTTTACCTATTATGAGTTTCTCCTAATGTCAGCAATTGATTTTTAATTGTAAGTCATGGCTTTTTTATCACTTTTTTCGACATACTAGACTATGACTTTTAAAAAAATTGTCGACATACTATACCATTGCTTTTTATCACTTTTTTCAACATACTATACTATGGCTTTTTTTTCGACATAATATACTATGACTTTTTATCCCTTTTTTTTACATCCTATACCATTACTTTTTTCAAAATACTAAACTATGACTTTTTTTCGACATACTATACCATTGCTTTTTATCACTTTTTTCGACATACTAGACTATGACTTTTTTCGACATAATATACTTTGGCTTTTTTATCACTTTTTTCGACATACTATACTATGATTTTTTATCCCTTTTTTCGACATACTATACTATTACTTTTTTCAACATACTATACTATGACTTTTTTTCGACATACTGTTTTTACCTCTTATGAGTTTCTCCTAATGTAAGCAATTGATTTTTAATTGTAAGTCATGGCTTTTTTATCACTTTTTTCAACATACTATACTATGACTTTTCATCACTTTTTTCAACATACTATACTTATCACTTTTTTATCACTTTTTTCGACATACTATACTATGGCTTTTTTTTCGACATAATATACTATGACTTTTTTCGACATACTATACTATGGCTTTTTATCACTTTTTTCGACATAATATACTATGACTTTTCATCACTTTTTTCAACATACTATACTATGGCTTTTTTTTCGACATAATATACTATGACTTTTTTCGACATATACTATGGCTTTTTTATCACTTTTTTCGACATACTATACTATGACTTTTAAAAAAAAAATGTTGATATACTATACCATTGCTTTTTATCACTTTTTTCAACATACTATACTATTACTTCTTTATCACTTTTTTCGACATACTATACTATGGCTTTTTTATCACTTTTTTCGACATACTATACTATGGCTTTTTTTTTTCACATACTATACTATGACTTTTTATCACTTTTTTTCGACATAATATGACTTTTTTTAATCATTTTTTTCAACATACTATACTATGACTTTTCATCACTTTTTTCAAAATATTATACTATTACTTTTTTATCACTTTTTTCGACATACTATACTATGACTTTTCATAACTTTTTTCAACATACTATACTATTACTTTTTTATTACTTTTTTAGACATACTATACTATGGCTTTTTTATCACTTTTTTCGACATACTATACTATGGGTTTTTATCACTTTTTTCGACATACTATACTATGACTTTTCATCACTTTTTTCAACATACTATACTATGACTTTTAAAAAAGAAATGTCGACATACTACACCATTGCTTTTTAACACTTTTTTCAACATACTATAACTTTTTTTATCCTTTTTTTCAACATACTATACCATTGCTTTTTATCACTTTTTTGAATTTACTATACTACGACTTTTTTCGACATACTATGCTTTTTAATCACTTTTTTCGACATACTATACTATTACTTTTTTCAACATACTATACTATGACTTTTTTTCTACATACTGTTTTTACCTATTATGAGTTTCTCTTAATGTCAGCAATTGACTTAATTGTAAGTCATGGTTTTTTCATCACTTTTTTTGACATACTATACTATGACTTTTCATCACTTTTTTCAACATACTATTACTTCTTTATCACTTTTTTCGACATACTATACCATAGTATAGGGATAAAAAAAGGGATAAAAAATCATAACTTTTTATCCCTTTTTTTGACATCCTATACCATTACTTTTTTCAACATACTAAACTATGACTTTTTTTCGACATACTGTTTTTACCTATTATGAGTTTCTCCTAATGTCAGCAATTGATTTTTAATTGTAAGTCATGGCTTTTTTATCACTTTTTTCGACATACTAGACTATGACTTTTAAAAAAATTGTCGACATACTATACCATTGCTTTTTATCACTTTTTTCAACATACTATACTATGGCTTTTTTTTCGACATAATATACTATGACTTTTTATCCCTTTTTTTTACATCCTATACCATTACTTTTTTCAAAATACTAAACTATGACTTTTTTTCGACATACTATACCATTGCTTTTTATCACTTTTTTTGACATACAATACTATTACTTTTTTATCACTTTTTTCGACATACTAGACTATGACTTTTTTCGACATAATATACTTTGGCTTTTTTATCACTTTTTTCGACATACTATACTATGATTTTTTATCCCTTTTTTCGACATACTATACTATTACTTTTTTCAACATACTATACTATGACTTTTTTTCGACATACTGTTTTTACCTCTTATGAGTTTCTCCTAATGTAAGCAATTGATTTTTAATTGTAAGTCATGGCTTTTTTATCACTTTTTTCAACATACTATACTATGACTTTTCATCACTTTTTTCAACATACTATACTTATCACTTTTTTATCACTTTTTTCGACATACTATACTATGGCTTTTTTTTCGACATAATATACTATGACTTTTTTCGACATACTATACTATGGCTTTTTATCACTTTTTTCGACATAATATACTATGACTTTTCATCACTTTTTTCAACATACTATACTATGGCTTTTTTTTCGACATAATATACTATGACTTTTTTCGACATATACTATGGCTTTTTTATCACTTTTTTCGACATACTATACTATGACTTTTAAAAAAAAAATGTTGATATACTATACCATTGCTTTTTATCACTTTTTTCAACATACTATACTATTACTTCTTTATCACTTTTTTCGACATACTATACTATGGCTTTTTTATCACTTTTTTCGACATACTATACTATGGCTTTTTTTTTTCACATACTATACTATGACTTTTTATCACTTTTTTTCGACATAATATAACTTTTTTTAATCATTTTTTTCAACATACTATACTATGACTTTTCATCACTTTTTTCAAAATACTATACTATTACTTTTTTATCACTTTTTTCGACATACTATACTATGACTTTTCATAACTTTTTTCAACATACTATACTATTACTTTTTTATCACTTTTTTAGACATACTATACTATGGCTTTTTTATCACTTTTTTCGACATACTATACTATGGGTTTTTATCACTTTTTTCGACATACTATACTATGACTTTTCATCACTTTTTTCAACATACTATACTATGACTTTTAAAAAAGAAATGTCGACATACTACACCATTGCTTTTTAACACTTTTTTCAACATACTATAACTTTTTTTATCCTTTTTTTCAACATACTATACCATTGCTTTTTATCACTTTTTTGAATATACTATACTACGACTTTTTTCGACATACTATGCTTTTTAATCACTTTTTTCGACATACTATACTATTACTTTTTTCAACATACTATACTATGACTTTTTTTCTACATACTGTTTTTACCTATTATGAGTTTCTCTTAATGTCAGCAATTGACTTAATTGTAAGTCATGGTTTTTTCATCACTTTTTTTGACATACTATACTATGACTTTTCATCACTTTTTTCAACATACTATTACTTCTTTATCACTTTTTTCGACATACTATACCATAGTATAGGGATAAAAAAAGGGATAAAAAATCATAACTTTTTATCCCTTTTTTTGACATCCTATACCATTACTTTTTTCAACATACTAAACTATGACTTTTTTTCGACATACTGTTTTTACCTATTATGAGTTTCTCCTAATGTCAGCAATTGATTTTTAATTGTAAGTCATGGCTTTTTTATCACTTTTTTCGACATACTATACTATGGCTTTTTTTCCGACATACTATACTATGACTTTTTATCACTTTTTTCAACATACTATACTATTACTTTTTTATCACTTTTTTCGACATACTATACTATGGCTTTTTTTTTCGACATAATATACTATGACTTTTTTTCGACATACTATACTATGGCTTTTTATCACTTTTTTCGACATACTATACTATGACTTTTCATCACTTTTTTCAACATACTATACAATAGTATAGTATGTTGAAAAAAGTGTTAAAAAAGTAATAACTTTTTTATCAATTTTTTCGACATACAAGTATTTCGACTATGGCTTGTTTATCACTTTTTTCGACATACTATACTATGGCTTTTTTTTCGACATACTATACTATGACTTTTTTTCAACATACTATACTATGGCTTTTTATGCCTTTTTTCAACGTACTATACTATGAAGTTTTTTACAATTTTTTTGACATACAATACTATTACTTTTTTCAACATACTATACCATGGCTTTTTTATCACTTTTTTTGACATACAATACTATGACTTTTAAAAAAAATGTTGACATACTATACCATTGCTTTTTATCACTTTTTTCGACATACTATACTATGGCTTTTTTTTCGACATAATATACTATGACTTTTTTCGACATACTATACTATGGCTTTTTATCACTTTTTTCGACATAATATACTATGACTTTTCATCACTTTTTTCAACATACTATACTATGGCTTTTTTTTCGACATAATATACTATGACTTTTTTCGACATATACTATGGCTTTTTTATCACTTTTTTCGACATACTATACTATGACTTTTAAAAAAAAAATGTTGATATACTATACCATTGCTTTTTATCACTTTTTTCAACATACTATACTATTACTTCTTTATCACTTTTTTCGACATACTATACTATGGCTTTTTTATCACTTTTTTCGACATACTATACTATGGCTTTTTTTTTTCACATACTATACTATGACTTTTTATCACTTTTTTTCGACATAATATAACTTTTTTTAATCATTTTTTTCAACATACTATACTATGACTTTTCATCACTTTTTTCAAAATACTATACTATTACTTTTTTATCACTTTTTTCGACATACTATACTATGACTTTTCATAACTTTTTTCAACATACTATACTATTACTTTTTTATCACTTTTTTAGACATACTATACTATGGCTTTTTTATCACTTTTTTCGACATACTATACTATGGGTTTTTATCACTTTTTTCGACATACTATACTATGACTTTTCATCACTTTTTTCAACATACTATACTATGACTTTTAAAAAAGAAATGTCGACATACTACACCATTGCTTTTTAACACTTTTTTCAACATACTATAACTTTTTTTATCCTTTTTTTCAACATACTATACCATTGCTTTTTATCACTTTTTTGAATATACTATACTACGACTTTTTTCGACATACTATGCTTTTTAATCACTTTTTTCGACATACTATACTATTACTTTTTTCAACATACTATACTATGACTTTTTTTCTACATACTGTTTTTACCTATTATGAGTTTCTCTTAATGTCAGCAATTGACTTAATTGTAAGTCATGGTTTTTTCATCACTTTTTTTGACATACTATACTATGACTTTTCATCACTTTTTTCAACATACTATTACTTCTTTATCACTTTTTTCGACATACTATACCATAGTATAGGGATAAAAAAAGGGATAAAAAATCATAACTTTTTATCCCTTTTTTTGACATCCTATACCATTACTTTTTTCAACATACTAAACTATGACTTTTTTTCGGCATACTGTTTTTACCTATTATGAGTTTCTCCTAATGTCAGCAATTGATTTTTAATTGTAAGTCATGGCTTTTTTATCACTTTTTTCGACATACTATACTATGGCTTTTTTTCCGACATACTATACTATGACTTTTTATCACTTTTTTCAACATACTATACTATTACTTTTTTATCACTTTTTTCGACATACTATACTATGGCTTTTTTTTTCGACATAATATACTATGACTTTTTTTCGACATACTATACTATGGCTTTTTATCACTTTTTTCGACATACTATACTATGACTTTTCATCACTTTTTTCAACATACTATACAATAGTATAGTATGTTGAAAAAAGTGTTAAAAAAGTAATAACTTTTTTATCAATTTTTTCGACATACAAGTATTTCGACTATGGCTTGTTTATCACTTTTTTCGACATACTATACTATGGCTTTTTTTTCGACATACTATACTATGACTTTTTTTCAACATACTATACTATGGCTTTTTATGCCTTTTTTCAACGTACTATACTATGAAGTTTTTTACAATTTTTTTGACATACAATACTATTACTTTTTTCAACATACTATACCATGGCTTTTTTATCACTTTTTTTGACATACAATACTATGACTTTTAAAAAAAATGTTGACATACTATACCATTGCTTTTTATCACTTTTTTCAACATACTATACTATGACTTTTTTTTGACATACTATACTATGACTTTTTATCACTTTTTTTGACATAGTATACTATGACTTTTTATCACTTTTTTTGACATACTATACTATGACTTTTTATCACTTTTTTTGACATACTATACTATGACTTTTTATCACTTTTTTTCGACATACTATACTATGACTTTTTATCACTTTTTTTCGACATACTATAACTTTTTATACTTTTTTTCAACATACTATACCATTGCTTTTTATCACTTTTTTTGACATACAATACTATTACTTTTTTATCACTTTTTTCGACATACTATACTACGACTTTTTTCGACATACTATACTATGGCTTTTTATTACTTTTTTCGACATACTATACTATGACTTTTAATCACTTTTTTCAACATACTATACTATGACTTTTTTTTCAACATACTATACTATTACTTCTTTATCACTTTTTTCGACATACTATACTATGGCTTTTTTATCACTTTTTACGACATACTATACTATGGCTTTTTTTTTTCAACATACTATACTATGACTTTTTTTCGACATAATATACTATGGCTTTTTATGCCTTTTTTCAACGTACTATACTATGACGTTTTTATCACTTTTTTCGACATACTATACTATGACGTTTTTATCACTTTTTTCGACATACTATACTATTACTTTTTATCACTTTTTTAAACCTACTATACTATGACTTTTTATCACTTTTTTTGACATAATATACTATTATTTTTTTTAACATACTATACTATTACTTTTTTCAACATTAGTATGTTGAAAAAAGTAATAGTAATAGTATAGTTACCATGGCTTTTTTATCACTTTTTTTCGACATACTATAACTTTTTTTTATCCTTTTTTTCAACATACTATACCATTGCTTTTTATCCGTTTTTTCGACATACTATACTATGGCTTTTTTTTCAAAATACTATACTATGACTTTTTTTCAATTTTTTCGATATACTATACTATGACTTTTTATCACTTTTTTTTGACATACTATACTATGGCTTTTTTTTCAACATACTATACTATGACTTTTTTTCGACATATTATACTATGACTTTTTATTGACATACTATACTATGGTTTTTTATCAGTTACTTCAGTTCTCTTCAGTTACCAGACATTTTTATGCCTTTTTTCAACATACTATACCATGGCTTTTTTATCACTTTTTTTCGACATACTATAACTTTTTTTTTATCCTTTATTTCAACATACTATACCATTGCTTTTTATCACTTTTTTTGACATACAATACTATTACTTTTTGATCACTTTTTTCGACATACTATACTATGACTTTTTATCCCTTTTTTCGACTTACTATACTATTACTTTTTTCAACATACTATACTATGACTTTTCATCACTTTTTTCAACATACTATACTAGGACTTTTAAAAAAAATGTCGACATACTATACCATTGCTTTTTATCACTTTTTTCAACACACTACACTATTACTTCTTCATCACTTTTTTTGACATACTATACTATGACTTTTTTCGACATACTGTTTTTACCTCTTATGAGTTTCTCCTACTG
>CM042337.1:16716520-16814020 GCA_023566125.1 Zingel zingel
GCCTCACGGAGCTCACAGAGCTGTCTCAAAGATAACTAAGTTACCGTCTGCTGTAACTGCATGTCCGTTTGCTATGCTAGGATGGCTTCTGCTGTTGTAAACCTGAAGAAACATGTTTTGCAAAGTTAGATTCACTTACGATAAAACTTTTTCACTTTAAAATGCGTCTAAAGAAAGTAAGAGGGTAAAACTCGCCTGTTTAGCTGCCTCTAGTAGAGCTGCTGCCTCCTGCTTCCCAGTCTGCTGCACCATTTTATAAAAGATGCCATCTGGATCTTGAAGCAGGGTATAAGGCTCATCATAGGCATGGATTTTCCCTGCATCTAGAACCTAGACACACATATTATAAAAAAAAAATCTGTTTGTGTGAGAATTTTTCCCTGCTTCCAGTCTTTATACTAAACTAAGTGACTTGCGGCTCTAGGTCCATATTTAATCTATGGTCATGAGAGGTATCAATCTGGAAGCAGCTATTGCTTTTCTGCTTGTATTTATTCTGTTGTACTGCTGCAACAATGGAATTTCTCCACTAGGGATTGTGAAGAAATCAAAAAAAAGTTAACATGCTAAGGATACACCAAGGCCCTGATTAAAATACAATCATTTATAATGTCTTCTGAAATCTGTTTGTGTAGTTTGAGAGGGAGAGAAGTCAGTTAAGTCCAACAGTCACTCTCAGAGTAGAAAGGAATGTGGCCATAAAATGAGGGGGTTGCCACATTCTGTAGGTTACACATATCTTAACTATGTGAGGGGTCACACAGGAACCCTCACCTAGGCCCACTCCTCCTTCAGAGGGCGGCTGGAGAAGTCATTGGGCCAAGATTGCTCTGAAGCAAAGGGCCAAAGGATCCTGGCCCCAACCAACCAATCAGAAGAGACAACACCCTTGTGGGGGATAAGAAAGAAAGGGGCCATTCTACGGAGCTCCAGGGTGAAGTAGGATGGCCCACATCGATGTGTGTTATGTCATGTAATCCTTTTGCTTTATTCCTTGTATACAAGTTCTATTATTATTCCAGCTATAATAAACCACCTTAAATGAGAGAAATGTTTGTCTTCTGTCCTAACTGACCAACTGGACCGCGTCAGGATCAACAGTTGCAAACATCTTGAGTGTAAACCCCATGCTTTAAAAAATGTAAATGTAAAGTACTCTACTAGAATCGATTGATTGATTGATTGATTGATTGATTGATTTTATTTGACCACTTAAATATAAAATATGAAACTGTACTGTGTCATACATTAAAATACATAAATAGTCAGGGATGACACAATAAAGCCCAAAGACTTATTTCCATTATGAGTAAGCCAACTCACCAGTATTCTGTCGCTGTCTATGATGGTGTTGAGACGATGAGCGATGGTGAGTACGGTGCATTCTCTGAACTTGTCCCGTATGGTTTTCTGGATCAGTTCATCTGTCCTGCAGAGACGCGGCACATGCATTAAAGATAGGGATGAATTTTTTGACTATACTATAGTATGACTTTAAAAAAATGATTTCTACATACTATACTATGAGTAGTATAGTATACTACTACTATTTTTTTTTTTTTTTTTAAATCACTTTGACGTACTATATGACTTTTCACGACTGTTTAACATACTTTAACATGACTTTTATAAATATGACCTATTATTTTTTCGACATACTATGACTTTTTTTAATCACTTTTTTCGATGTACTATAGCAGATGGAGGGTTTGAGAGAGAGAGAGACGGAAGCTGGCGTCAGTTGTTTCCTTGTCTAAGTAGCTCAGCCCAGTGTCACTGTGCTGGTCAGCTTTTAAATATTACAACAATAAGATCACATATTGTGTACTGTAACTTATTTTTCGCAGTCTAGACAAAAGTAGTATCAGGTCTTGTCACATCCTGAAGAATCATGTATTCTCTCTCCTTTAAACCCACATATTGAACGTCTGCGTGTTCTCATTAAATCAGTTGAAGTTCATGGTTGTCCCGGGGCCAACAGCAGTGAAGCAACGGCTTCTGCTGGGGTACGGCCAGGGGTGATAGGGTGCTCTCTGCAAATACTGCCGCTGAGGTGAGTTATGTCAGCAGTACCTGGGGTCCACGTTGGCTGTGGCCTCATCAATGATGAGGATGCGGTTCTTCCTGAGGATGGCTCTGGCCAGACACACCAGCTGCCTCTGGCCAACGCTGAAGTTGGAGCCCGACTCGGCCAGAACTGTCTCCAACTTACCCGGCAGCTCCTCCACCACAGACTTCAGCTGCACCTGTAGGGAACACGGAGTGAGTTTGCCTGACACACGCAACAACATGAGCTAGAAACTCAACTTTTGGAGTGTGCTGATTGGATACTAGCCTCCTCCAGAGCCTTCCACAGGTCTTCATCAGTGTGATGGTTGAAAGGGTCCAAGTTTTTCCTCATGGAGCCTGTAAACAGCACTGGGTCCTGGAAAACAAGAGGGGGGGGGGGGGGGGGGGGGGTGCTTCCCAGGTTAGTCATTGAATCAGTTGACTTTAATCTAGTTGAGTCTCCAACTATTTTAACCTATGGTGTTAGTAAACCGTTTGGGCTACGTTTTTTGCAAACTAAGGTTAAGAGATAGCCTGGAAATCCAGATCCAAATCCAAAAGGATTAAATGTCTGGCATAGAGTCATGAAAGTCGCCCATCTCGAGAGGCGGCACCAAGCGTGCATTTGAAAATCTCACTGCACGCAATTGGATAACACTACGACCAATCACAACAATACACGGGGTGACGTATCCAGAGTCCCATACGCTTAGCTACCAGCGGAGCTAACTGGTAGATTAAACTGTCGTCATCTGTTTAGCTCGCCTCTGGCCCGCCTACATCAGATACACCGATGTGATTGGTGCAGCTCGGCTACAAGGGTATAGTTAATGAGCAGCATTACTCGATGCCAGAGTGACTCGCTGAGCAAATTCAAATTGTGCTCTCGCGAGAACTCTGGATTTCCAGGGTAGTTAAGAGACCTTTTTTAAAACCGTTAAGCAGCCATGACATCATCAGGGTCAGTAGCTACTGCTCATCGGCTTGCTACTCCCTCATTGCTACCACTCATCAAAGTCATGGCTGCTTTGCCACAACAGGCCTTTTTCCCCAGCAGACATTTTGACTTGTCATAGTAGGAAAAGCACAGGTATTTACTGAACTCTGCTGTTTTGTCCATCTCAGCCTGCTGAGCAAAGGAGAGCAAAGCTCTCCTTAATGACAGCCGGGCTCTACACCACTCTGTTCTGACACCAGGGTTAGCAAAATACACAGATTCACTAACTCAAGACAGTATCTCAGGACCTTTCGTATTGGATCAAGTACCTCACAAGATTAAGATTAAATAGCATCTGTTATTTCAATGTGTCAATACATTTTTATTTAACACAGGTAAATATAAGTATCGGACTTGGTATCGACGGTACCCGGTATTTCAGGACTCGGATTAGGGCCAAAACCACTTGATCCTTACAGATATAGCTTTGTTTTGATTGTTTGTATTCTATTATTTAAATGGCATTGTGAATTGAGTGCTTACGGCAGCCAAAAACAGAGGTATTATGAGTCTCTGCAACAGAGGCTAAATGCTCCATGTTTGTCCCATGCAACAATTCTGTTTGTATTTGTGGGAGTCTTTGTAGGTCTTTCTATCCTGACATGATGACACAGCATCCTACGATATTTAACAAGACTTTCTGCTTGGTTGGGTGATTTTCTGCTACTGAACTAAGCAAACAAAACGGCCATTTTGATCCTTTCCACACAGGCAGCTTTTTGTTCCGTTTTGAGTCCACATATTCAAACTCCCAGTAACTTCCTGGCACTTGTCAGTCATACGCGCTTTTTTTTCCCTCTGCTATCCTCCTAGGCTACAATAATAACTGTCAATTTCATACAATGAGATAATCACTGGCCTTGTGTTAGCCTGTTGTCTTTGCATGTGTCAGTTTTAACCCACAATAGAAGGTCAGCTGATGTTTACCTGAGGAATGATGGACATCTTCTGGCGCAGGTCGTGGAGGCCGATCTCAGAGGTCAGAACACCATCGATGTAGATCTTCCCCTGAGGCTCGGCCAGGCGGAAGAGAGCTGAGACCAGAGAGCTTTTCCCAGCACCTGTTCTACCCACAATACCAACCTGACACAGAGAAAAGCAGAATCCGGTTTAATAATATCAGTTTGGGTTTAACATGATGATAAATGAGCAGTATTGTGTCCTCTGAAGAGAAAGATGTCTGACCTTCTCTTTGGGTCGGAACATTGCTTTCAGGCTCTGCAGCACTAGCGGTCCTTCGGTGCTGTAGGAGAAGCTGACCTGGTCAAAGGTCACCAGGCCTTTGCTGGGCCAATCAGGAGGAGGACGCTTCTGGGTTTCCCAGGGTGCCTCACTCTCCAGTTCAGTGTACTCCACCACTCTCTCGACCGAGGTCATCTGAAAACAGTCGAGATTAAGGCTGACTGAGCGATTAAATCAAATTTACACCGACATTGCAATGTAATATAATCAGTTCTGCTGCTTTCTGTATTCTGCTAAAATACAAGAATTTGCTTGATGAATTTTAAAATAACATAAAATTCCCCCATCTCCAATATTATTTTACTGAACAAATTAAATTGAATATAAAAGCAACATTGAAAAAGAATGAGTTTACATTTTAAAGTGTAGTTTTCTACTGGTACTCTCAGCAAACACAAACAAATCTCTGAGTGTCTTTCAAGATATGAAATTAAAACAGTTACTTTCTCACCTGAAAATATATGAAAAACTATAAAGCAACATAATAAAAGCTTTTACCCTGGCTCAATTTTTTCGTGGCCAGCGACCCCGGCCAGTGGCTCTTACGTCTCCGAAAACGTTACATTGAAACAACAGGATACCGTTTACAGCTGTGTTTTGACTATAACAGCTGATCTGTGCAAGCCGACTTATGGATGCAATTTGAATTTATATTATGAAAAATGAAAATTAAGAGGGGGTAGGACTAGAAAAGTTCGCTGATGATCTTGTTTATTTTTTCTGTTTATTTCTTATGAGTTCTATTTTGTATTTGTATTTATTATTTTTTTTCAATAAATTGACTAATAAATAATTGCACCTTTGGTTTTTATTGTTACCGTCACTGTTACTAACTGGAGATAAGGCTTGAAGTTACAAGTTGCAATGACATCTGGATAGCAAAGTGAACTAAATAGTTCATGATTATCTTACCATGTTCTCCAGCTCTGTACTCTGCCTGACACCCCACTGGAACATACCCATCAGTGTAACAGAGTAAGTCAGAGACAGACCAACGGAGCCTGCGTCCAGCTCTAACAGAACCAGGAAAAAGACATTTCATATTTTATTTAAATAGAAGAATAGTACTTTATTTAATTTTTAAAGATTATCTTTGGGGCATTTTAGGCATTTATTAATATAGGACAGCTTAAGACATGAGGAGAGAGAGGGGGAATGACATTCAGCAAAGGGCCGCAGGAAAAACCTCTATATATGGGCGCACGCTCTACCTGGCGAGCTACCCAGGCACCAGATGCAAGGTACAGCAGTACAAAGTCAGTGTTCAAAGATTGAGAACCTTCCTTACGGTCTCTTAGCAGCAGGCAGCCAAATGTGGCGACAGTAACAAAGATGGCGCAGAGGCCGTCAAGACGAACAGCGAACCAGCGGGAGGTGGTCAGAAACAGGAACCAGGCCGCTGTTCAGGAAAAAAAATGGGTTTGAAAATGTTATTGACCCAGGACTAACAGAGCTCCCAAATGCTTCATACTGATGAACAGTGGATATAATAGTGTTGAGGAGAACCTGAGTGCAGGTCCTGATGGGCATCAAAGGCTTGCTGGAACCTCTCCTCGGCTCCAAAGGCTCGGATGGTCCACAGGCCCTGAAGAGATGACGAGAGGTGGGAGAACACCGGACTCCGAGCTGCCGGAAAAAGCCATTTTAATCACGGTTGCTGACACTTGATTCAATACATTTCACACAAAAGTGCCCAGCCTTCATGCTGTAGGTGATATAGATAGCATTTTGGGACACTCACTTGTGGCCTCGAGGCGTTTGATGTTTCTGGAGGTCTGCAGGAAGTAGCGACGTAGGAAGAGGAAGACGAGGAGGAGGGGGACAACAGGGATGAGGATCCAGGGGATCACTGACACCGACACAGCAATCGTCCCGACAATCTGCAGGAACACCTGCTCAGAGAAAAAACACAAAAATTACTTAAATTCTGAAGTTGGCTTGTTTACGGATTACTGTCTGATGTGGATTTCAGCTGATTAATCAATGCACATCTAGGGGCACAGACATCTGACCTCCCAGCTGAGCAATAGGACAAAGTCAAAACTAGTGATGGTAATAACTCACAGTAACAATTGAATTACAATAGCATTGACTACTGTGCAGAATTCTCTTGCTGCCACAACAGGCTGAAAAGGTCCAGCTGATCTTTTTAATGTATGTGTAACACCGCTGGCTTCAAAGATAGGTGTCAGCCCCATAAGTGTTCCTTGCAGCTTTATTTAGACATGACAGGACATTTACGGAAAATGCCACAGTGCTTTTGAAAAGGAGACACCCGTGCAGTGTGCGTTCAAAACATGCCTGTTCAGAATGGGCCGACTGCTTGGCCTGGAGTATTGCTGCTTGCGGCTTTCTCGAGAAGCGCTCATCTCATCAACTTCCCCCCTGCACTTCCTTGGGTCCTGAGCAATACACCTGCCATGACATAGTTGCTTCACATACCCAAGTCGTGGCTACTCACAGTCAGAAACACCAGTGAAACGCACTGGTTCACGGGGAAAAAACATCAAGCGCAGACTTTACCATTAAGGGTTAATAAAAGTGTGTGGGCCATCTTGGTTCACGCTGGTTCAGATTAGGGAGCCTCCGCGTTTTTGTTTTATTAGCCTTGGCTACAGTAGTTTGCACACATTTGCTCAGAGGGCTACACTGGCTTTTTGACTTTATTAGATTGCTTCCTTTAATAGATGGAACAGACAGATGGACAGCTGGACGGACTCCCTCACTCACAAAGATTCCTGCCTTTGTTGTATGATGATGGTCAATGCATCTTGATCTACCGTATGTTTCTGTTATTTTTTGATGTAAGATTGTTTCTGATGACACTCGCCACTGTCTTTTACGTTAACATCTTTCCACTTATTTCTGAGGCAGTCTAAGTTGCGTAAAAAAATATAAATGGTTAATGAATCAAATTTCAATCAGGCAAACACACGAGAGGAGACTTGTAAGCAAATGGCAGAGTATTTATATTTCTGGTGGCAGCAGTCATCTTATTTTAACATTCAAGCAATATTCTTGTACCCATTAAATTGATGCTGATATACTAAATGACCAAGAGGCTCTCCAGTGGTTAGTTTTCATCAACTCTGTAGCTTTAGTGTACAGGTTCTCAAGAGCTTTGTCATTGCTGTGAGATCTCTCCTTACCTGAATGAAGTCAGCAAAAGTCCACGGCAACATAGAATCCAGCTGGCCAATATCCTTCGAAAACCTGTTTAAGACTCTCCCTGAGGTGAGACAGGAGATAATATGGGAAAAAAAAAAAAAAAAAAAAATATTATATATATATATATATATATATATATATATATATATATATATATATATATATATATATATATATATATATATATATATATATTTTACTATGGAAATATTAACTAGAGACATCGTAATATTTAGTTTTCCAGTTTATATTTATGCGGAGAATCATTTGCGGTTTGGTGTAGGTTTAAGTGCCATCACAGCTTTTCTTTTAGTAATGAGATTTCCCCTCGCACAATTTGGTAATGCTCCAATACGTCTTTAAGGAAGCTGTATTACGGTTATTAAGTATAATTCTCCTCTGACATTATATGATTTACAATTACTCTCAAACTCCTATGTTTTGACGGTAGTTGGAGTAACTAGAGGGGTCAAAGGTTATATGACTCCACTAACAGGCAACCAAACGAAACGTCCGTGTCATTGAAATAAAATTGGAGATCTCTCTGCGTTTAAACGTTGTTGGAAACATTTGGGATAGTGTATGCACACAACTCAACAAAATATATAACATAGGTATAGTCGTTTTTAGATACAGAAATATTACATATCGTATCATGCAATAATTCAACTAATGCCCCAAATACTATCGATATATGCTTAGTATTTGAGAGGTAATGTTTTAAATTTTGCTTACCAATAGGGTTGACGTCAAAGAAGCGCACAGGTGTTTTGAGTATGGAGTTGAACATGCGGTTGTGCAGAGTCTGTGCAGACCTCACCAACACGTGGAACAGGACAATATTCCTGAAGAAGCCAAAGAAGATGACGGCTGCAGTCAAACCTGTAAAAACAAGCAGCAGAATGTTTTCCTTTAAACTACTGAAATACAATACATACAGTGCAGGTTTATATTACAGCATGTGTTGTCAGATTACCTCCAAAAACACCCAGGTAGAAATCTGTATTCAGCTCTGCAGTGATGTTTAGCCCGTTTTGGATGACGGTGCTGTTAGCAGTCAGCTTATCTTGCTCGTCAGCCCTGATCAATTAAAACGTTACAAAAATAAATAAAGTCATACAAAAGCAGAGACCTCTGAGGAATATACCAATATTGGGGATTAGTGTATTTTTGTTCTTCTTTTCAGTGGTTTTCATTCTTACCAGTGAGCCAGCCACCAGTCCTGCATGATGTATGCTACCTAGACGATTAAAAAGAATGGGCAATAGGTTAGTGTGTTTCTCTAAATCTCAAGAGGAGATAGCTAATTCTTTAAGTTCATTCGATGACAATCTTTTCGGCGTCTCCTCTATTTCTTCACCCACAGGAAGGCCACAGTGCAGCCGGATAAAAATAAAATGTTTTAGTGTCATTTTAGACGACACTAAAACATTTTGTAGAGCATCCGGCTGCGCTGTGGCCTTCCTGTGGGTGAAGAAATAGAGGAGACGCCAAAAAGATTGTGTGCGTGGCTGCTCTGCTCCTGATTGCAGCTGGTATCAACTGACAAATTGGATAACCAATATAAAAATAGCTCTGCGAGCTGCGTACCTGAGCCAGAATGCTGACCACTATGCCAACCAGCAGAACAACGATGCTGGCACCAGCTCTCAGGTATTTGACATACAGACTCACTCCAATAGTTCCCTCAGCACGACTCTCCTCTGCTACGGTCTGCACATGCTCTGCCTGTATGGACAAACATCATGATCACAGTGCACAGTTTAATAGATTATAAACCACACAGAGAACGTTTTAAGCAGGACCAACTGACACTATTAGGAATGACTATTTAACAACAACATATGTAAAACTGTAACAGACATGATGCAGCTGGGTGGAGCTAAACATAAAATGCAAAAAGAAATCTGTCAGGTCTAAGGAAAGATTTTCATTTATCGCATGGGTATGGCTGTAATTTAGCAGGTCTGTCTGTGTGCAGCATAAAATAACTTTATAATAATAATAACTTTACTTGACCAGCACGCACTCACCTAATTTGATTTAATAATGTATTGCTAAACATTTAACATTGTGTTTAACATAGAGCTCCCTCTATGTTTTGACCATCTAAGCCAGGTCATAATAAAACCCAGACAAAAAAAACAACAACAAAAAAAGCGACATTGTGGAACGTACCAAACTTGCTCTGGCTCATTTGTATTTCTTTAAACCAAAAACAACCGTCCTGGTTGGCACCAAGTATGAAGTAAATCTGTTTCATTGGATTTTGAAATTAAAAAAGCCATTGAATTTGTAGCACTGAATATTTATGCATTGAAATTATGTATGTGTATTATAAGTTCACAAATTCAGAATCAAAAAAATCTACGTAAAAAAAAAATAATCCATATACCAAATTCAGATGCAAAATACGTTTTAAATTCAACTAATCTATTGAATCTATTGAACTAATCTAACTAATCTACACTTGCTCAAAGTCAACATGCCAAATTCAGCTGCAAAATGTAATGTTTAAAATTCAGTGTTAACATCCGGAAACCCAAGGAAAAGCAATCGATTCTAGAGCAGTAGTTAGACATAGTTAGTCTAGAGCCTTGTATACACTTTCAAGAGCAAATTGAAATTCTAAATGTTCTAAAACCACTACAAGCCATTACAACGGTATAATGGTTCAATCTTTTGACACTTGCAATTTGTGTGTTAAACAAACCTAGGGAAGAGGGAAATTGTATACAAACCGGTAGCTGGTCTCCATCTTTGATCGAGTGCACAGATGAGGTCTGTGAGTTCTGGGACAGAGTTCTGCTCCTGGTGACGATGTCTGGAGGGGGCTGTTTCTCCTCCTCCTCCTTCAGCAGGGAGGTGAAGTCCACTCCAGACCGCTGCAG
Source organism: Zingel zingel (assembly GCA_023566125.1). Taxonomy (NCBI): domain Eukaryota; kingdom Metazoa; phylum Chordata; class Actinopteri; order Perciformes; family Percidae; genus Zingel; species Zingel zingel. The sequence continues at coordinate 16,726,868 of CM042337.1, forward strand.
CTCTGTATACGTCCCCTTTGCCACCATGTGACCCTGACACGTGCACACACAGTTAGGATACTCTGCAACTGTGTTTACATTACCACTCATGCCAACTCATAAACACTATCTCATCATGAATAAACACAATTTAACAAGCTTATGGTTAATACATTCCATTATACAAAGATGCTGGTGCTGAGCTCTTAATACACTAATAATCTCAAAGCTGCTAGTGACCTCAGCAGGCTGTAATGTTAAATGTTGCAACAACATTTTGTCGGATTCTGCTCCTACAAACATGACCAGTAACGTGGCTGTAATTCTTAATTAAATTAAATTGTATAAATTGTCAATACAGTAAATTGGCACCCATGATGCACATCACATTCATACACCGAAGAGAATATTTAATCTCCAAATTCTTTCAGATTAGCATTTTATAATCCTTTAGATAAAGCCAAACTATCTGTTTGACTCATATAATGGCTCACTCAGACTTCATTTGTACCATAGAGATAATTAACAATGGATGAATGCCATCATTTCTCTTAAACACATAAGTTCACAAGTTTTTTTTTTTCATGAAGCCCAGTGTTGAAGAGCGAGAAATATGTGTACTGTATGTCTTACGTGTAAATACTGTACATCTAGTAAAGTTTGGGTACATATAGATTATTTCACTCTGTACAGGTACCAACCTCCTTGAGGACAACAATCTGGTCGGCTACTTGCAGGTACTGCAGCTGGTGAGTGACCAGGATACGAGGCTTGTTCTTCAGTAGGCCACAGATACACCTGATACATGGACAGTGTACAGTGAAGATTTTGTCAGGTTTTAGTATGAACGCATCTACTGTATGTGAATTGCAGCAGAAGTCTGTTAGAATTGAACTACATTTACTGTGTGTGTATGTTTTTTTTTTTTTTTGTTAGGTAACTGTAAGCGGAATTGTATTATCCAAGCGGAAAACTTTAACAGGAAGCGTTGGGCCAACTTCAATTGTCTGCCTGACACTAGCAGCACCGCACCTCTTCCTGCCTCAGCCTTAGTTCAGAGGCCTGTTTCAGAAAGCAGGTGTAGTGAAAACTGAGTTTGTTAATCCTGAGATGAGGGAAACTCTGGGTTTTCGGTTTCATCAGAGTTTCATCAGGTTTTCTGTTAATCAAACCTGAGAGAGGGGGGTAACTCCCGCCCATTTCAGAAAGAGAGGTAACTTAACCTCAGAGTCAGTTACTATGGTAACTGAGCCTGTGAACCTAACCTGGTTGGGAGCAGGTTTACTCCAATAAACCTTGAGTTTCTCTCAGTCTCCTCCCTCTGACACAGCCCTCTTTCATTTCCTCATTGATTCATTCATTCAGTATCAGGTGCATTTTAGCGCAGTTCATCAGCATGAATAATAAAAACAAGGTTGCTGTGTTAGGCAGATTATAAAACTTTTTTTTTTTTCTCAAAACATGGCATTTATTGGAACTTAAACATTTACTCTTGCAGCAATTTTCTCCCACGCAAATTCTCTCTCTTTTGCAGCTGCCGCTGTGTTGCTTTTTTTAACGAAATACATGTTCAAACTCGCTGTATGTGCGCATGAGTATTTCTGCCGACCAGTTTGTTGGTGGTTACCATGGTGAATCGTATCATGGCTCCATTCATGATGCCTTTTTATTGTGGTGGTGCACGTGCTTAACTCCGAGTGAACCTACTCCGAGTTGATTGAACCAACTCAAATCAGCTGTTCTGGAACTGAACCCAACTCAAGAGTTTCCCATCTCAGGGTAAACAGACCTGGTAAATAGAGGAGATATTTATCACTCAGTATAAACTATATAAGGGGGGAACTAAGGGGAAAAAGCTTATTATTTAACAATGCAGATACATTCCCAGCCCTCTTTTTACAGGAACTTTCTGCTGCTAAGGCTTTCCGCTTCAGCTTTGAAGCTCTCTCCCACACACTGTCCAGGAACACTCCAGTACCTTCCTGTTTGGTAGATCAAATAAATCCCCCGTGCTGTGGTCTGACAGCGTATGAGACCTTAAGAGACCCGTCTCCAGCGTTCGACCACTGAGCAGAAGAAAAGTTTGTCTACGAGTACAAACCCACCCTGAAAATTTGTGCATGAAACACTTCATGTAACTCTTAGATCACTCACTGTTCAAACAGGTGTCTTCCGACCTCAGCATCCACAGCACTCAAAGGGTCATCCAGCAGGTAGATATCTGCATCCTGATACACAGCCCTGAAAACACAACATGTTGTTAGCACCTACTGTCAGACAGCATGTAGCTTCTACGCCATGGGGAAAGTTTCAGTCACTGGATTTCATTCTACTTGGTTTTCTTCTTGTTGCCTTTAAGGACAAGGTCAAACTTTCTAGTCTCTTGGACTGCAACATATGTTGCAGTATGTCTGTGCAGGAGTCTTTTGTATTTTTACATATATCTATGCTCATTTTCATTTGAAAAATATGTTGGTCACTTTGTTAAAATGTGCTCTCATTAGCCAGCTTAACAGACAGGGGACTGTGGGGATTTATGGTGATTTTTGAGCCACCCAAACCAGGAGGCTGGTCCTCTAGCCCACCAGCTCCCTCCACCCATGCAGAGACAGGGAAACAGCAGCAGTTTTAGCCAGAAAATGCAAAGCTTACATTTTCATACAGCAGGTAAGCTGGTCTGAACATGACTACCTGAATGACAACAAGGCCCCATTTGATGCTTATGGGTGCTTATGCTCTACCTTAACTTTTGATCTCAACTTTAACCTAGGTTTACAGTATGTCACACATTCTTTAGTAATATATTCTTAAATTAAATAAATCCTCCTTTAAAAAATATGTGTTTACTGTATCAATTTTTAATCGCACACTATTTTTCTAGGAGTGACAATTTGCCTAATCATATACAGTAAAACCCATCTGGTTTCTTTGTTATAATAATTTGGATGTCCTCTGACCTGGCCAGGTTAACACGAGCTTTCTGTCCCCCGCTGAGTGTGGCTCCTCTGTCCCCGATTATTGTCAGGTCTCCATCTGGGAGCAGCTCCATGTCCTGCACAAACAGACAGAACAATATACGGTAAATAATGTGGAACTCACAAACATCCAAACAGAGGAGTGATCACACTGAACTTGTATTATATATATTCAAAAAGGTGTGCAAAATGTGATGCGTTCACTTCCCACAGAGACAGGATCAACGACACAGTGATGTTGCTTTTTACAGACATTTTGACAGTAGAAAATAGTGAGGTGACAGAAAATGAGGGGAGTCAGAAAGAGGGCATTAACCAAAGACGCCTAAACCACATGGTCAGCACCCTAAAGCTCTAGGCCAGCAGGGCACCCCTATACAGTGATCTCTGAGGTAGCATGGGCAACAAGACTCTTCCTGCTCCCCAGCCTGCCTACTGTACTCACTGCACACATCATTTTTCAATTCAGAAATGAAACAAATGTTGCAATACTAAGAGAAACAAGATGCTTTACTTGATCTTTACATGGACACCAGAGAAAGTATCACTTGACTCAGGAACAGACACAGCTGTGTTATACAACCTTGCAACAACCTATACAACCTGCCTTACACAGTTAAGTCGGGGACTATCAGGGCTGCCCCTCTGGTGATGTGATTCTTACATGTCTGAACATGATGAATGCATATGTCACTTTCCCAATATTTTTTTCTTTTATAAAATAGAAGAGGGAGTTGAGAATAATTCTACCTCTGTAGATCCTTTCGCCACTCCCAAACCGTTTTATCTAAAACAACAACTAACACAGTAACTAATTTACTGGACACAGCTAATCTCCTACTGCCAGGTCAAAGAGTGGTTTGTTTGGCAGAACATACAATATGCAGAGCCCTACTCTTCTTAAAAGGCATTAACATCAGGCACAGCAACAAAAAGGCTAGGAGATAATGAATATTTCAAACCACCCGGGTAACAGCCTTTTCTCCCTGTTGAGGTTGGGTAGAAGCACTGAGAGGCTCAGGAGGAGCTTCTACGCTCAGACCACTAGGATCCTCTTTGATTGAGTTCAAACTGATGTGCATGGCTTAAAAACATTTGTAGCATAAGCATTCATGGATATACAAGCAAAGATCACAGTTAAAAAATAAAACTATTTAGGTGTTATTTATGAAAAGGTTGACTTGAAAAAATGTGAACCTGTCTTAAACCCATACGGACACTGAAACAGATTTGTTGTGATTAAAAAATTGATTGTTATTTCTGTTTACCTCTTGCCTTGACTTTTCCATGTAATCTAAAGTAATAATTCAAATAAATCTCACCCTCTTTAGAGCACAGGCTCGAATGACTCTCTCATACTTCTGGATGTCGAGCTCTTTCCCAAACAGTATGTTACTGCGAATGGTTCCGGGGAATACCCACGGCTGCTGGGCAGCATAGGTCAGCTGACCTTTGACCGTCAGCACCCCCTTTTCATGAGGCAGCTCTCGCAGGATGGTGCTCAACAGGGATGACTGGATGGACATAAAGGCACAAAGAAAGTTAAGACATAAGCTGCTGATGGGGTAAGGAAAAAAATGTACACAAACTACCTGAACTATTCCAGCTAAGTAGTGACTGTCTACTACAAGTCACAATTCTAGCTGCTTCCTGGCACTAAAATGATGATGTGAGATAGCTTACCTTTCCAGCTCCCACTGGTCCAATTACAGCCAACAGATGACTTGAGTTCAGAGTGAAGGAGAGGTTCTGCAGAGATGGAGCATCCAGACTCTGCAGGGGTACAAAATATATTTAAACATTACACAATTAATCAGTTTCGTTTTTCCTCCCCGAGGCTATTTTGCAGAGGCACCGTTGCTCCGTCCGGCGCTTAGCGCCGCCCAAGACAATTTTGATTGGTTTAAAGAAATGCCAATAGACCATGGATCGTTTTTTTCTCCCATCCCAGAATGTTGTGTGGACTAGCCAGACCCTGTGTGAGGTAACGTTAGGTCTGGCAATGCAAGACTAATATGTATGTAATTTTGTCATCATATTAGCAGTCTGTGGAGGTTCTACAGAGTGCTAATGTTCTAGGAGCAAAACAGTGGGTGATAAAATGTTAAAGGAAATTCTTGGATTTGCTTAATCTAGTGTATTGGCTCAGGGCATTCCTAGTGTGTATACCAGTGAGCACAAGGTATCTGACCTTGTCCCAGTAGCAGACTAGGTCCTGGATCTCCACGAAGGCGTCTTTCTTCTCATCCTGTGGCAGTGCAGCTGGGCCTTTTGTGATCTCATCCAGCATTAAGAACTCCTTCACCATTAAAAAAAAAAAAAAAAAAAATAGAGTCTGAGTCCAGTTCTAAGAGGTTATACAAAAACCCATTGTCATAATGTTTATCAGTAAAATCCCTTCCACTATTGCTTTAGTGGAGGTAATTGGTATATGCTCAGTATAGGCACTAGTACAGTGTTTGTCACTAGGTTCACCCGTGTGTCAGCCAGAACGCCGCCTAAGGCCAAATCTTACAGAGCATGGAATAAAGAGAGATGGTTTATATGCGGTTTAATTCTTCCCTTTTCAGTAACACATATACAAATGTTCCAGTCCGTTTATGCCTGGTTGTGTGTGTGGTTACTATTACAGATGCACCGATGAGTTTTCAGACCACGTACAAGTAAATACATTTGGGTACTTGCCGATACCGAGTACCAACATTTAAAAGAACAGAGTTGCAGCAGACCTGCAGTTTTCTGGGAGTTTGTTCCAGATATGTGGTGCAAACAAACTGAACGCTGCTTCTCCATGTTTATTTCTGACTCTGGGGACACAAAGCTGACTTGTCCCAGACGACCTGAGAGGTCTGGAGCAACATGTCTGCAGAAGATCAGAAATGTATTTTGGCCCTAAACTGGTCAGTGCTTTATAAACCAACAAAAGTATTTTTGAAAGACCTCAGAACTGGAGTGATGTGATCCACTTCTTTGGTCTTAGTGAGGACTCGAGCAGCAGTGTTCTGAATTAGCTGCACCCGTCTTACTGATTTTTTTAGGGAGACCTGTAGAGACACTTTGCAGTAGTCTAGTCTACTGAACATAAAAGCAGGTGATGCATGAAGTGGCATCAGGTGCAGTATTGGAGTAGTTTTATGAGTATGAGCACTGTATCAGACATGATACCCAATACTGTTATCCGTATCTGTTTATCCCTAGTTTCTGTATGAAGAGAGAATAACAAAATTCAACTGAATGATGGATAAAATATATACATTATTTTTCCCATATGTAATTATATACATAGTGTTACCAAACATAATATAAAGAATAATCTGGAAAAATATGAATATGACTACATGTCTCTTAAACTCCTACTGTATAATTGTACACGGAGAAATGATTTAAATGGCTACAATTATATTTCTCTCCCTTTTACAATAAGACAGCATTCAAACGCTCATTATATTGGATTCTCAAACATATATTCACACTGCGTTAGGTTACCGCTAATGTAGACATACCACTTCATGTTATCTACGACGCATCTTAAATCCTTCAGCTGACAAACCGGCAGGATGTTTTTATTGTGAAACAATACTAATAACAGGTAATGCATGTATTAATACATTTTCAACTCGATATTACATATTTCGATTCAACATGAGGTGTAGACGGGCTGCTGGCAGGTCTGCCATCATCGGTAATGCGGGTCTGGCCCTCCACTGCAAATGGTCAGCGCAGATGTACTGGTAGTGCTGAACAGCCTCACACCTTGGCAGGATACAGATAGGGGCATCAAAGCTCAGCAAACACCTGCTCTGGGCCTAGGTGGAAGAAGCAGCAATCGAGGTCTTGGATCAGAAGCGAAGTTACTCCATAAACTGGGTCTAGGATGACTGGATGAAGAGCTGTCCATTCTAGGTCTTTGCCTCGACGGAATCGTCCTCCAACACTGATGAGCTCTCCATTCTCATCCAGCTCTGGAGACAGTGTAATAAGTCAACTGCTCCTAATGACTTGCCTACCAGCTTTCAGTAGCTGTACTCCTGCTGGAAACCATTCCTCTGAGCCCGCTGGAGTATCAACCGCTCAGCCTGTCTGTAGTCTTCAGCTGTAGGGTGATCATTAGAGTTGGCCGCCCCATGCAGCTCCTTCCAAGAGTTGTATTGGCTCAGGTCTGAAGTAGGCTGACTTGATGCAACTGCAGTGACCCCATAGAGGGTAGACTTGTGGGGCATGTTGGTAAGCTCCCTCTCTTTTACCTCGGAGAGCTTTCCAATAGTAAGGGCAGCACAGAGTTCTTATCAGGAGATACAGTGCCTTGCGAAAGTATTCGGCCCCCTTGAACTTTTTGACCTTTTGCCACATTTCAGGCTTCAAACATAAAAATATAAAACTGTAATTTTTTGTGAAGAATCAACAACAAGTGGGACACAATCATAAAGTGGAACGAAATTTATTGGATATTTCAAACTTTTTTAACAGAAAAAACTGAAAAATTGGGCGTGCAAAATTATTCAGCCCCTTTACTTTCAGTGCAGCAAACTCTCTCCAGAAGTTCAGTGAGGATCTCTGAATGATCCAATGTTGACCTAAATGACTAATGATGAAAAATAGAATCCACCTGTGTGTAATCAAGTCTCTGTATAAATGCACCTGCTCTTTGATAGTCTCAGAGGTCCGTTAAAAGAGCAGAGAGCATCATGAAGAACAAGGAACACACCAGGCAGGTCCGAGATACTGTAGTGGAGAAGTTTAAAGCCGGATTTGGATACAAAAAGATTTCCCAAGCTTTAAACATCCCAAGAAGCACTGTGCAAGCAATAATATTGAAATGGAAGCAGTATCAGACCACTGCAAATCTACGAAGACCCGGCCGTCCCTCTAAACTTTCAGCTCATACAAGGAGAAGACTGATCAGAGATGCAGCCAAGAGGCCCATGATCACTCTGGATGAACTGCAGAGATCTACAGCTGAGGTGGGAGACTCTGTCCATAGGACAACAATCAGTCGTATACTGCACAAATCTGGCCTTTATGGAAGAGTGGCAAGAAGAAAGCCATTTCTTAAAGATATCCATGAAAAGTGTTGTTTAAAGTTTGCCACAAGCCACCTGGGAGACACACCAAACATGTGGAAGAAGGTGCTCTGGTCAGATGAAACCAAAATCAAACTTTTTGGCAACAATGCAAAACGTTATGTTTGGCGTAAAGGCAACACAGCTCATCACCCTGAACACACCATCCCCACTGTCAAACATGGTGGTGGCAGCATCATGGTTTGGGCCTGCTTTTCTTCAGCAGGGACAGGGAAGATGGTTCAAATTGATGGGAAGATGGATGGAGCCAGATACAGGACCATTCTGGAAGAAAACCTGATGGAGTCTGCAAAAGACCTGAGACTGGGACGGAGATTTGTCTTCCAACAAGACAATGATCCAAAACATAAAGCAAAATCTACAATGGAATGGTTCACAAATAAACATATCCAGGTGTTAGAATGGCCAAGTCAAAGTCCAGACCTGAATCCAATCGAGAATCTGTGGAAAGAACTGAAAACTGCTGTTCACAAACGCTCTCCATCCAACCTCACTGAGCTCCAGCTGTTTTGCAAGGAGGAATTGGCAAAAATTTCAGTCTCTCGATGTGCAAAACTGATAGAGACATACCCCAAGCGACTTACAGCTGTAATCGCAGCAAAAGGTGGCGCTACAAAGTATTAACTTAAGGGGGTTGAATAATTTTGCACGCCCAATTTTTCAGTTTTTTATCTGTTAAAACAGTTTGAAATATCCAATAAATTTTGTTCCACTTTATGATTGTGTCCCACTTGTTGTTGATTCTTCACAAAAAATTACAGTTTTATATCTTTATGTTTGAAGCCTGAAATGTGGCAAAAGGTCGAAAAGTTCAAGGGGGCCGAATACTTTCGCAAGGCACTGTAGAGTGAATTTGCGTTGTAACGAGCCAACAGGAATAACAGACGCACTCCACCATGTCTATCAGTGGGCCGGAGGAACGCCATTGAGCCATAAGCCAGAACACCACTTGAGGCCAAATCTTGGTGTCTTCCAACACTAACTTGTAACTTTGGGGCCTTATCTACAATAGTCCTCACTAGTAGTAAGTGATCAAGGTATGTTTTAAGATGAGTCTTTTGCTACAGTGGTCTGGTAAATCATTGGGTAGTGTTTCATAACTGCAGGTTTAGCAGGTTAAAAATTACATTTCAAGCTAACCATATCTTTATGAGAAAAATACAAAGGAGAGAGATAGTGGCTTTACAGAGCCGGACCTTCAAAATTATGCATGTGAGAGCAGCAATGATAAGAGATAAGCAGCCTGACCTGTGATATCAGCAAAAGAACCAGATGCAGCCAGAACAGCGTAGTTGTTTATCTGCTATTATGTGACTGCTTTTTTGACAAGACCTCAAAGACTATGCTAACTAAGACAAGTTTATCACATTAAAGTTGTCTAAGACAAATAGTAAGTGTTATTATATTTTTAATTTAAAATAGGAGACAATGACCTTAAATAGGGCTGCACAATGTATCGCTTTTATTGTCATCGCAATATCAACTGGTGCAACATACACATTGTGAAAGGCTGGGTCATATCGCGAAAGACACTCAAAGACTTTTTGTGTTAGTTGAAAGAAAATATCAGTAAAAAAACTCCACTTTACAATGTGAATGCCATTCTTTTTTAGTGGTTTTATATTCAATTCAATGTTCAATTTGTTCAGTATTTCCTTTCATTCGTTTTAAAGTCAAAAAGCAATTTGTTGTATTTTAGCAGAATACTGAAAGCAGCAAAAGTGGCAGAACTGAGTACACTTTAATATATGTTTATTTATCGTAAGTAATATCGTTATCGCGATATTCAGCGTTATTGCTTATCACATATTTTCCTCGTATTGTGCAGCCCTAACCTTAAAAATTAACTGACGTGTGTGCCAGGCCAAGCGAGAGCCATGTCTGTTGACTTGTATTTTTCACCCTCCAATAAAAAATGCGTATCACATTTTTAACATAATGTGCATTTTGGGTGGTGGGCATTTGCATCCATCTTAAAAAAGGTAAAAAATGAATACAGCCATTTTAAATTTCAATACTACACCCGACGTTTAGGTTTAAGAACTAAAATCAGAACATTAAAGCAGCGTACCTGAATCCTGCGGACGCTGACACGGCTCTCAAACAGCTTCTCGATGGCACTTGGGAAGAAGAGCGTGACGGTGAGTCGCACAGAAGTGTACAGCGAGACCGTCACAAACACACGGCTGGCCGTGATGGTATTTCCCAGGAGGACATAGAGGGTGAAAGTGACGAAGAGGATGATCTTGCTGGCGCAGTAGAAGGAGGCCATGTTAAGGCCTCGTAGGTAGGAGCTCTTCATGATCTTAGAGATCTCCTTCCTAAGAGGACACAGAGAGTTCCAACTATCACATGGACTGGCATAAAGCTTCACTTTTACCGAGCATTATGAATGCATGGTACCCTTGAAATTTTCTCATAATAATGAAGAGGCAAATGGTAGAATCTATTAGAAGCACATGATTCTACTCAGAATTCACTTTAATCTATGACTGAAACTTTTAGTCATAGACTGGATTAGTTAAGTGTAATCCTTAACTGATCCAGATTACATCAGTTAAGGATGACACTACTGACTGCCACACTATACAGCATTATTTAGGCAAGTAGTTGTTTTTGTTACATTGTAAATAAATTAATGGTAAGTTTGCTGCAGCCACTTGTCCGTCGTTTTTTTGCCATGGTTTTGAGCCGACTATTACGTGCGTTGGACTGGAGTGTATGATACGAAAACTTCCTTTGATCACGGAGCCAATTGTTACTGTACAGGTCCACTTAACGCTGACGTGCTACACAAGTGTCGTCTATGAAATCTGTGTCGTCACTGCACTGCATTTCTATAAACTAAAAATAGGTCATGGGTCAGATCTTTCTCCCACGTCCACACTTGAACAATTACAGGTTTTCCTCTCCTCCTTAACAAAATATACAGTTGTGCAATTAACAATAAAAATGTAGGCAAATGTCAGCAATGTGGACCGGTGTCTGTATCTCCCTCCATGATGCAGGAGAGCAACTTTATGCAGTTGGTGTTGTGAATTTGTGACTTGACTTCTATCACTTGTGGTTGTCCACTATAACATAATATAAACAATAAATGTGAAAGTTTAATGTAAATATTCGGTATGCAGCAAGTTATGAAAGTAACTATGACATATTTATTTTGTGAGGCAGTGCCTCCCTAAAGTTTGATCTAAACTATCCTTAACTTGAAGAAAGAATCCTTTCATGTTTTTACCTTCTGACCTGAGTGACCAGAGCAGCGAAGGGTTTTTCCCAGGCGTACATCTTAATGATCCTCATTCCAGACACCACCTCGTTCATTGTGCGGATTCTTTCGTCAGTGAGAACAGCTGTCTTACTCCTGTAAAGAAAAGTCAAAAATGTAAGTATGATTAAATACTGAAAAAATATCGTTTAACACAAAGAAACAATGTTGACAACTTTCATAATGAGTTTGTATGCTATTGCAAATGTGTACTGATTCCTACACAATTTGGAACATATTTTTCTACAATGTTACAATAACAACAAACAGCTACTTCCACTTAGAGCTATTTTAAGTAAATTGAAATCAGATTTGAAAATGGTTACAAAATACCTACAGTGAGGAAAATAAGTATTTGAACACCCTGCTATTTTGCAGGTTCTCCCACTTGGAAGTCATGGAGAAGTCTGAAATTGTCATCGTAGGTGCATGTCCACTGTGAGAGACATAATCTAAAAAAAAGAAAATCCAGAAATCACAATGTATGATTTTTTAACTATTTATTTGTATGATCCAGCTGCAAATAAGTATTTGAACACCTGAGAAAATCAATGTTAATATTTGGTACAGTAGCCTTTGTTTGCAATTACAGAGGTCAAATGTTTCCTGTAGTTTTTCACCAGGTTTGCACACACTGCAGGAGGGAGTTTGGCCCACTCCTCCACACAGATCTTCTCTAGATCAGTCAGGTTTCTGGGCTGTCGCTGAGAAACACGGAGTTTGAGCTCCCTCCAAAGATTCTCTATTGGGTTTAGGTCTGGAGACTGGCTAGGCCACGCCAGAACCTTGATATGCTTCTTACAGAGCCACTCCTTGGTTATCCTGGCTGTGTGCTTCGGGTCATTGTCATGTTGGAAGACCCAGCCTCGACCCATCTTCAATGCTCTAACTGAGGGAAGGAGGTTGTTCCCCAAAATCTCGCAATACATGGCCCCGGTCATCCTCTCCTTAATACAGTGCAGTCGCCCTGTCCCATGTGCAGAAACCCCCCCCCCAAAGCATGATGCTACCACCCCCATGCTTCACAGTAGGGATGGTGTTCTTGGGATGGTACTCATCATTCTTCTTCCTCCAAACACGGTTAGTGGAATTATGACCAAAAAGTTCTATTTTGGTCTCATCTGACCACATCACTTTCTCCCATGACTCCTCTGGATCATCCAAATGGTCATTGGCAAACTTAAGACGGGCCTTGACATGTGCTGGTTTAAGCAGGGGAACCTTCCGTGCCATGCATGATTTCAAACCATGACGTCTTAGTGTATTACCAACAGTAACCTTGGAAACGGTGGTCCCAGCTCTTTTCAGGTCATTGACCAGCTCCTCCCGTGTAGTCCTGGGCTGATTTCTCACCTTTCTTAGGATCATTGAGACCCCACGAGGTGAGATCTTGCATGGAGCCCCAGTCCGAGGGAGATTGACAGTCATGTTTAGCTTCTTCCATTTTCTAATGATTGCTCCAACAGTGGACCTTTTTTCACCAAGCTGCTTGGCAATTTCCCTGTAGCCCTTTCCAGCCTTGTGGAGGTGTACAATTTTGTCTCTAGTGTCTTTGGACAGCTCTTTGGTCTTGGCCATGTTAGTAGTTGGATTCTTACTGATTGTATGGGGTGGACAGGTGTCTTTATGCAGCTAACGACCTCAAACAAGTGCATCTAATTTAGGATAATAAATGGAGTGGAGGTGGACATTTTAAAGGCAGACTAACAGGTCTTTGAGGGTCAGAATTCTAGCTGATAGACAGGTGTTGAAATACTTATTTGCAACTGTATCATACAAATAAATAGTTCAAAAATCATACATTGTGATTTCTGGATTTTTGTTTTTAGATTATGTCTCTCACAGTAGACATGCACCTACGATGACAATTTCAGACCCCTCCATGATTTCCAAGTGGGAGAACTTGCAAAATAGCAAGGTGTTCAAATACTTATTTTCCTCACTGTATAAACACCATATTACTTGACAACCTGTACACTCTTCCCTTTATGACTTTTGAATTGAAGTTTGACTTTCATGAGCAGTTCCATGAAAGCGGCTGCTTGTGTCCACGACAATGCACGAATCATCGTGGCCGTAGCTGTCCGTGGCTGGGGAACGGATATCCGAGCCTCCCTGACGGGTCAACTAGGACTCATTGCCTGCTTGTCCTAACGGTTAATAAGGGTCAGCTATCGGTCAGAAAAGACCGCACACCTCAGCCTCATGCACATGCATGATATCAAGACTGTTCATTAACTATGAAGAGCAGTTTTCTAGTTTGTAAAAAGTAAATTGCAAAGACGTGCACAAACTTGGCCCCATGGTGTTTTAAGCCCCAAACGACTCTCTTTCCAGGCAGCGCTGCGACCGTTCAAGGCACCTAACCCTAACCTTAATAACCATAGCCATTGCCTAATCCTAGCGCTGCCTGGAAGGAGACGTTGGGGGCTTAAACCACCAATAAACACAAACTTGCAGCCAATTCTATTCTTTCTATTTAAAAACCGGAAACGTTAAAAAGTCTGAAACTACGTCTACACTAAGCTCATTTATTTATTTTTAAAGATAATTTTTTGTGGCTTAGCAGCTGGAGACAGACAGGAAATGAGGGGAGGGAGAGAGGAGAGGACATGCAGCAAAGATGATATCTCAAATTTCCAGGTCGTTTTAGAGACCTCTGTTCACAGTGAAACACTTGAAAAAAACTGCTAAATCTCTTCTTCGTCGTCGTCTGCAATTGCAGAACAAGACTGCACATCAGGAGCCAAATCACCAAATAATTATCATCAATCATTATGGTTGCAACGTTTGATTGGGTTCAGCATGAATTTGATGAGTGCGTGTGGTTTACCTGAACTTAGAAAAGAGCCTTCCAAACATGGTTTGCGTGGGCATCAAGAACATGAGAATCACCATCCCTGCCAAGCATGATGGGCCGATCTCCGCCCACAGCAGTCCCACCACCGCTGCTGCCTGGAGGGGCCCGACCCACAGAAAGTGCAGGAAGATAGTCACCTGTGCAAGAGAACTTACTATAAATGAGCTGCAACACCATCAGAAAAGCAAGTAAAAAAGATGAAAAAAAACTACTTCTAAAACGCACAGTGATCAAGACGCATGTGTACTCTCCTCCAAACATTCAGTACTGGGCAGTTTGTACAGGTGGGGTAGAGTCACTCAACAGTTACTTTTAAAATACTTTAATTCAAACCAGCATGAGAGCATGACATGGTGTAATTAAGAGCACAATGCCAAGAAACAAAATGCCCTCAAGAAACTGGAGTTTTCACAGCAGGCTCTGACCGACTGATTAAAACGAAACTCAACACTCTAATGAGACAAAGCGGGTTTGGTGCCAAAAGCCTCAGAGCATAATCAAGCCCGAGCCTCATGCTAGGAGAGATTTGTGTTTCTCTGGGTGAATATAGTCAAGACAGTGCTGTCGTGAGACACTGTAACCACACACATATGAAAATATGTTCAACCCATTAAACCAATTTACCCTGCAGCTATAATCATGCCAGAACTCAAATGCTTCCTCAGTGGTGACTTGCAAAATTAGGTCAAACATGCATTCCTCACCAGACTACACTCCCTATTTTTTTGTTATACATAACATGATTTAGTTTTTCATCTATGTAGAATCTCGCTCGTCCAGGTGGTAGGATATTTAAATGATTTGGTCATGGGCCACAGAGAAAGTGAAGGACGCAGCAGCAGGTGGAGGTGAAGATACTGTTTATACAGCTGATGTCTCACTAGAATGCTGAGGTAAATGCAGCCAAACACTCACTATGAGTGCATTATCAAAAGAAAGCTGAAGTTGCAGCCTCTTAGTGTTTTTGCGAGATCGGTATCGGCTAAAATGAAAAAAGTCTGATCCATTCTGTGTTTAGTCCAGCAGCAGATTATTACATAATGCGGGCGTTATTACTTAAAACTTTAGTGTGTAACTTTGTGATATTAATGAATGTCCGTTACATTCAAGCCAATGCCAAATGAGTTGATACAAAGCTAATTAAGACTCTCAGCTCCACACAACTCTTTCTGTATTTCTCAGTATGACTATGTTCAGAAGATAATAACATCATGTTTTTTTAATCCTGTGTCCTTCTTGGCTACTAGCAACTGCGTGGAGGAGGGGGGGTTGCGCAATCACAGAAGGCTGCATCATGTGGACGCGCCAACAGTGTTGTTGTCATTACTTAGAATTCCTCATGGGGGCGACAGAAACTACGCACTACAGCTTTAATGAAGTGAGAATGTAATACATTTTGACTTTTTATTATTACATAATGCGTTATTACATAATGTGTTGACAACTTTGAGGTTCCAGACTAATTTGCATTTGCGATTTGATCTGGCGATGTCAGGCTATTTATTTCAATGCAAAAAACACGTCACTTCGCATCATCATGTGTAGTTTTGCTGCTGGTCAAAATATAAGTATTGAGTCGGACTCGGTAAGGAGAGCGACGCGTCTTGCAAACCCTCGCACAAATGATGCCTCTCGTCTACAGTGCTAGAAAGGTACCAGTGGACGTGAGGAGCTGTTAC
The DNA here is from genome assembly GCA_023566125.1 of Zingel zingel. Classification (NCBI taxonomy): domain Eukaryota; kingdom Metazoa; phylum Chordata; class Actinopteri; order Perciformes; family Percidae; genus Zingel; species Zingel zingel. The sequence goes on from CM042337.1 coordinate 16,742,710, forward strand.
ACAGTAGATGCTGGAGAACAGGTTACACGGAGCAAGATCAAATCTAACATTGTTGGCCAACATTGACCTTGCAGCAAAAATAGCAGCCCTTCTGCTTTTTCCTCTCTATAAGCCTTAAATTGCACATACATCATCAAACTTGTTGACATCATTGGATAGCAGGTTGACAATCTGGCCTGTGGTGGTTTTTCCCATGGCTGAACTGCTGAGACGCAGAGCCTAGAAAAAGACAGGAATCATCATCAGTGAAGGAGCATCAATTGCAAACACATTTCAAAATATTACAAACAATGTCCATTCCACCGGTGCTAAATGCTACACAGATCTACAAATGATCACATTTAATTTTTTTTCAATAACCATATTAAGTTACTCAAGTAAGACGTACTTGATGGACATGATGCAGATAAGGGGCAGAAGTATAAAATGTTGTTTCAGGGCTTTTTCTGTTCAAAGGTCATTAATGAGCGATCAATAATTAATAATAATTATTCAGAACTTTATTTTCTCCTTTGAGAAGAACAAGCAGGGGCGCCTGGGTAGCTCACCTGGTAGAGCATGCACCCCATGTTCCGAGACTCAGTCCTCACTGCTGTGGCCGTGGCTTCAATTCTGACTTGTGGCCCTTTGCTGTATGTCATTCCCCCCCTCTCTCCCCCCTTTCATGTCTAAGTTGTCCTATCAAATAAAAAGGCCTAAAATGCCAAAAATAATCTTAAAAAGAAAAAGAAAGAAGAACAAGCAAGTTGTCCTCCTACTGACCTTTTTGTAGATCATGTGACACATGGCCACTCTGATCTTCATGCCCGTCCTCTGGACGTGGAAGAAGTAGAGGTGATGGGTCAAGGCCAGGCAGATGGTGCACATAGACAAGCCAGCTGCATAGCCCAGAGTCTCGTACAGAGCGGTCATGTTATCTGGGTCATAATTCTCAAAGTACTCAATCATCTTCCCCAAGATGACCGGCTGGATCACTTTGATAACCTCCTGATATGCAGGGAAGGAGATGAAGAAGGGTGAGCACCCCGACAGACTGATTTACAAGGGTCTGAAATTAACAAACCACAGCATGTTCTGATCAAAATCTGTTGAACGGCGCAGTGCTTTGGCTGTTAAGCCGAGAATATATCTCCTGTTTTTAATCAACACATTTTAATATTTGTTACATTTGTTTTGGGTTACCTTTGCAGCTGACAAACCAATATAATTACTGCTGAACATATGAACATGTAGTTTTATATCTGGTCTATTTTTTAAAGCCTGTACAATTTGATTCAGATTGCTTTAACAAAAAGAAGTTTCTCATCTAAAACCACTTGAGAACCAAATATTACAAAATATTTACTTACTTCAACGAGGGTAAAGAGTCCCAGCACTCCATATGGTTTCCAGTAGCACTTAATGATGCCTTTGGCAAGACTAGGTCTCCGCAGCTCTTTGGTAGCCATCTGAAGCTGATGATCCCAGCATCTGCCATATAAACCTGCCATGTTATTTGATGTTTTTTCATTGTGTAATAAGAAGACGAGCCTTGCATCAAGATGAGTCAGGACTCGTATGGGAGGCAGGACTTACCTGCGTTTTCACCACAGACTAAAGACCCGTGAAGATTAGGCCAATTAGTCCATTGACATATGAAAATGCAACATGACGGGAGAAGGGCTGCTGGTCGCAGTGGTGAAGTAAAATTATAAAAATGTATTTTTAGTTATTAAAAAAAAAAAAAAGGATAAGTGTCTTGTAAAAGTGTGGGAGAGGGGATAACTTAAACTACAATTATTTTGCTAATTTATTTTAAAATGCTTCAAAAACATATCACTTACCTTTGTGTAAGTGATATGTTGCCACCAGATTCAAATTGTTTACAGGATAATTATTGTATCAGTATTTGTCTCAAACAAACAACTTAACCATGTCATGTGATATGCTACTTCATAAACTTAGGGACACTGACCATCCACAGTCCAGCCACATACAGGTTTTAACCCAGTCTAGTTTCCCTACAGCAGGAATGTGTGAGGGAGCGCCCTGATATTCCATGGCTGTTCAAACAGGTGAATATTGTTTCTTCTGCGTCCAAGCAATTTCTTATAAAAAGGTTTCCTAAATGAGCGTTCCATCACATCAGTGTAATGTTTTAAGCTTTGCAGATATGGCTCGTAGAATCTGCGATTACTTTACAAGGTGAGTCACGAGGAAGAGAATCATAAGGACAGGTACAACAGTGCAGACATAACTTCATTATTACAGGCAGTAAAGTAATAAGACTTTTTTTTCTAAAAATGTGTTGCTTGTTAAATAAAAAAAATAAAAAAAGGGCGCAGTACGGTATTCTTGCTAGAAAACAGACCATGAAACAACCAAGTAATCAAAAGCTGTGTACAATTTTAAAACTGGGTCCTGTGTAGTCCATATTTCTAGACTAAATTAAAAAGAAAAAAAAAAAAGGGACCAACAAGCCTACTTTTCCCTATATTTGGAGGACACAACCAGTGAGTCTTTGGCAGCCTTGGAGTTTATGAGTTTATGAGTTTATGAGTTTATGTTTGGAAGAGGAGTGGAGTGTGTCTGGTGGGGAAGTTTGCGTTTGGAAGCTAGCCCTAAACTCCACCGTTCGTTCCTGTGAGCAGCCTGCACATTAGAGTTCAAAGATCTATCCATAAGTTAACTATTAAATGAATCAACAGCTATTTTGATAATTGATAGATCGGTTTTTAAAAGTCAACATTCTCCGATTCCAGCTTCTTATGTGAATATTTTCTAGTTTCTTCACGCGTCTGCGACAGTAAACTGAATATCTTTTAGCTGTGGACAAAACTAGACATTTGAGGATGACGTCATCTTGGGCTTTGGAAAACACTGATTGACGTTTTTTGTTGTTGTTGCATTTTTTGACATTTTAGAGACCAAACAACTAATCAAGAAAATAATCAACAGATTAATCGACTAGGGAAATAATCGTTAGTTGCAGCCCTACTGCACATGTTGTAGGCTTTACAAAACAGTCACATGTGTACATTTAATTATTAACCTGGTGTCTTCCAGTTGTCCACAAAAGCGATTCAAAAATAATTTTCATTTTGTCACAACTTAATTGACATATGCAACCACAAACGAGGGCGTGCAAGTAGCAAAGCTTTGTTATAAGAGGTCGCTAGCCAAAAATATTTGGGGACCATTGGTCTACACGCCCATTATATTTTAGACATCTACAGTCATTACATGTTAACGCTCAGAAATACTGATTTAAGATATTTAGCCAAAGGACCGTGCTTGACCAAAACCGACGACTAGGGCACAAGGTAGTGTGAACACAGCCTTTATGTCGCTAGGCTTACACATTGCTTTTAAATGTCCGTTTATCATATAAAAGTGTTTACTGGGGACACCGCTAGCTCACCAGGTTCTAGGCAGCGGCCCGGGTTAAAATCTGACCTGCGGCCCTTTGCTGCGTGTCATCCCCTCTCTCTCTCCCAACTTTCCTGTCATTCTCCAGCTGCTCTATGATAAAAGGCAAATAAAACATCCATGTAAACGGTTTCACACGATTCTAGTGGAAGAACTGAACAGCTGGTGTGAGGACAACAACCTACTCATGCATGTCAGCAAGACTAAAGAGCTAATAGTGGACTTTGGGATAAAGCAAGGCAGGAACCAGGCCCTCCTCAATATGAACGGGGCCTCGGTGGAGAGGGTGGACAGCTTCAAGTACCTTGGTGACCGCATCACAGAGGGGCTGACCTGGCCGCTGCATACTGACTCAAGGGTGAGAAAGAGAAGGCAGAGACTGTTTCACCTCAGACGCCTGAGGAAATTCCAGAAATCCCTTTCAAATACTGAGCAATTTCTACTCCTGCATCAGTGAGTGTCCTGGTACAGAAAAAGCTCCGAACAGGAGCAGCAAAGAGTGGTACATTCGGCTGAACATACAATAGGTAGTGCCCTACCCTGCCCAAAGGATATTTAGAACTGGCGTTGTGATTAAAACCCTAGGAGAATCATTATATATCCAAACCAACCAGGTGACAGCCTTTTCTCCCTGTTGAGGTCGGGTAGAATATACCGGACCAGATACACCCGGCCAGCACTAAGAGGCTCAGGAGGAGCTTCTACCCTCAGGCCACTATGATCTTAAATGAAGACGCTGTCTAAGAATGCACCCCGCACCCCCCCACTTTGCTTAAGTATTTGGGATTAGTTTGAGAGTGCTTTGTATCTATTTTTCCATTCCAATTTTCCATAATGCAGCTTGTCACATATACCCAATAATAATAATCTGCAATTCTGTTTTGATTTATCAAAACTGATATATTCAGACATATAATAACAAATATATTTGAGGTGATCCCTTGCTTTAGAAATGTGTTGGTCAATTTGGTTTTAAGTGATGAAAGTGGCTGTTCTGCCAACAACAGCAAGGATGTGCTGTGAATTGAAAGGAGCTCATCATCAAGGAATTTGTGGTGAAGGTGCACCACGTGCAATCGACAGCTATTCAAGATATCCACTGAGAATAATACATCTTTTGTTTCCTGATACATACAAGACAACAGTCTGTTTAATCTTAGAGCACTGCTCTCTTCTGACGTTGGCATTAATATCTACAGCAACAGCTTGTTTTGTCAGACTGATAATTCAAGATTTTTATAAATACATGCTTGCGTGTCAGAAGGATCTGTTGGGTCAAAACTACTTTCAATTATGAGCACATCTCTCCTCTGTGATTTAAAGTCTTTTGACCTGTTGTTCACTTAACTACCACAAGTAGTTCTCACGGAGTCCTACTGAGCACAAGCATTTTATTGTACTTTTATTACACATGACAATACATTTGAACTTGAACTTGAGTTAACTCTAATTTGAATTTGATTCGTCATAGCTGCACTTCGAGATCTACAACTGCATTTTGACTTATAATATCAAACTTGTAGATATCAGAACACTCATGTAGATATGTTAAGTCTCAATGAATTATGCTTTCTTTCGACTGTGAGCAGTCAAAACTAAAGTGGCAGTACCTTAAATCTAAGATATCTGGAATTCATGTTTTGGGCTTTTTAAATTGTTGATACCATGAATTGGGGCAACTAAATGGCAATTGAAAATGTAATTTTGTTTTGTTAGATATCTGTGATGTGAATATTGTGCAGCTATTAAATTGTAAACACTACTTGTGATAGTGTATTGTGTTAGTTATTCACATGCTAAAAGATGATTTTGAAGGTCTCCCTCTATATACCTCTGCAGATCTTGTCCCAGTTTCTCCGACCGGTCCTCTGTGAGCACTTCATACATGTCATCTTCCTCCAGCTTGCGTTTGCGTCCAATGCGAAACAAAGGATTGAGCCACCTGACACAGGAATAATCAGAGTCAGGAGTAAGGAGGAGAATATGGAGTTTGACAGAGATGAGCACAGCGTTATCATTCATGATTTTATTCAGATGATCCATTCTACATGGTAGTGTTAGAGCATAAATAGTCATAAAATGCACTTGTCAGATGCATTAATGTGAGCAAATGGTGGCACTTTAGCTCTTAAAGTGTGATGAATCGATACTCCATGATCTGATGTGGAGGTCAAAAATAAAACGGTTAAACGGGTTTAATCACGGGTACATGGTGCCAAAAGCAACCACTGTTTCCGGTGTATTTGACAGACAGTTGGAAGTGACACATGAGCAACTTTCCCATTAGACTTGAGTAGCCTAACGTTGAGAAAAGCAGATGATAAACAGGAAACCACCATTGCATGAACATGCAAGGAAGTACATCAGGGGGTGTTTCTGACCAGCTATCAAATATTTAAGTAAAACAACTTCCTTTCCATCAAATGTAAAAGCTCAGTCACATTTTATTTTAACATTCAAGAGTAACACTTCTGGTTTCGGTTGGCTTTCAGTTAAAAGTTACCTAGCTAGTTATACGTTTATGACAAGAAACATGTTCGATATGAATATTGTCACGCGGTGCTCTGAAAACATTTTTTAAATGCCCCGCTAAGGGTAGCTAGCTAACAGCGGTTACCATCCGAGGCGTTGAGTCGACTTACCAGAAAAATATCTTGGACAAAATGCTCGCCGTCGCTGCCGGGTTAGTCTTATCTTTGTTCACTTTTTCCATGATAACCCACACTCACGCGGTAGTTTCCTTTCAACTTTCTCCACTTCTAAAAAAAACTGTTCCAAGCTATTTGCGTAACTTCGGCTTACACTCAAATCACATACTGTAGCTGTCGGCAGCCACAAGGTATGTTAGGTGCTAGCCTAGTAGCACGGAAAGAAAGAAAGACATTATAAAAAGGCACTGTAAATGGCTCCGCCCCGGAGAGTTTTGATTGGCTGAAAACAATTACCGTCCCACGCAATTGGCTCTGTTTCTTGCTCTGCGTTCACACGATTGGCTTAAAAATATTGACAGCGCATACAGTTGGCTGTGTATTCAACATAAACTAATTAAGAGAATTAAGACAGCTGGATTTGCTGTCGAAATTGGGTAAAATCATGGATGTATGGGTTACACAATAACAGTCACAATTCACGCAATCATGTGGAAGCCTTGTGAAGATATTACGTAAACTATTTCTAAAAGTCCTTCATATGGAACAAAACATCAAAGGACTGTTCCGAAAGTAAGGGAGAAAATGTTGTTTAAAAATGAACACAGGGCCACTACATAAGTCCACATTCATACGAGTCATTGGTTAGACTTATCAGTTATCGGCCATGAGATGTCGCTTTCCTTAAATGTAAGGGTGTAAATATAGCCTTTAAAAAAGGGTGATATGGACAGATCTCTATTACAGAGGGAGGCATATCGGATCTATTCCTATTATGTATAGTATAGATTTGGTTATTCTTGTAATTCAGTTGACATTGCCATATAGTCTTCATTGTTTTTTTTCTTGTTTTCCATTTATATACTATGTGTCTTTATTACATTGTTTACATGTATTTCTCTATGATATTTTTACGATATTTTTTTCTATATTTTGTCTATACACTCTTATAAGTGTTATCACTATTTAATGAGATCACATGGCTCTTATACTAATTACATTTCACATGCTATTGGTCTTCATAACATTCTTTGTAGATGTTTTTATTCAACATATTTGGCTATGATATTCCTGTACGATAAATCTTTTTATATACCTTTTCTGTTTTACTCTTGATAGTGTTTATACAATTCCACAGGGTCATTAAGCTCTTTATTAAATTTCACACAATCTGTTACTAGTGTACTTTGTGGATACAATTGTTCTTGACATATACTTAATTTATCCTACCTGGACGAATAGGGTCTTATAACTATAAAACATTTCAACAAAAAATGAAAATGATTCATGAAACTAAAACATTTTTTTTACTAGGTATACTGTAAAGTCACCTGTGCCATTCAGAAATGTGCCGTTGAGTCACAGTTTTGCAATAAAAAGGTTCGGTACTACTAAACAGTTCAAAGGTGTTCAAGTAAACTTCCAGTTGGTGGTGTGTCCCGGCAAATTTATCAGAATGACTCGGCAAAATCTCTAATGTTAATTTGGCCATGCGGTAATAACTGCATATCATTTCCCCTTTTAAGATTTTTGTTTAATTGCTCGCTGTCTCTCACTGTTTTTCTGGTCCCTTAAACAAACATACAGAGATACGTTATGTACACACATGGAGGATATCCTATAACTAAAGAACCGGCTATGGATGACAGATGCCCTTTGAGACACTGCAGGTGTTTCCTGCACTGAAATAAAAGACCTGGCTGGGAGAGAGTAGAGAACCCCTCCCTCCTCTTACCCTCCTTTTCCCATTACAGTGTTCAAGGACATTTTCAGTCACAAGGAAATTCATTTACAAGGTAAACTATTATCCTGACACCAACAATCTAATGATAACAGACCGGTGTGTCCCTGGCCCTCACACCTTGCATGTTATCCTCCTATTGATGTTTAGCAAGCACAGACTGGGGTAAGGGCTGAAAGAGAAAAGCCAGCAGGAGATTATTACAAGCAGCTGAACTCAGTCCAATAACATTCATCTGCAGGGGATCAACACTCTTTCCCAGTCGTGTGGTAAGCCTATTTTTTTACTCACATATTCCCAGGTTCTTTTCTCCCTTCAATGAGCACTAAGGAAGAAGTGCTCACTTTGTTTCATTTTAATCAAAGTTTACAAGATGTATGCAGCATGTCTTATTGTTTCGATTCAGATGGAATAAACTGTCATAATTACCTTGTGAAAACAGTAATTCAATTAAACTGTCTTCATCAGGAAACCTATATGCAAAACAGTATGTCAAATATCAATGGGTCCAACATGACAGGGCCAATTCTACTTTTACAAACAGATAAAAGACATACAACGGAGGTGAAATGAGGCCAAGAAGCCATAGTCATACAGTGAAGAAAGTGAGAAAAGACAATGTGCTTAACGAAATGTAATAGATAAATTGTTGAAATGTCCACCTTTATTCCACTCCAATAAACTTGACCAAAGCTAAAGCCATGCTAACAACTCTCTAAAACTGTAATTTGGCACAGGGGCTCTTAAGCTAAATGTTAACATCAGCATCATGGTCACAATGACAATGCTAAAATACTGATATTTAGCAGGCATAATATTTAATATTTTCAACATCTTAGTTTAGCATGTTACTGCATGCATGTTAACATAAACCAAATCATTAGAGAAATCTAAATTTTTACCTGATAATGGCGCTAGGTGAAACGTTACCAAGTTATTATCATTCATTCATTCTGTGGATATGTATGATTGTACTAGAAACTTCATTCATGATTTTATAATCACATTTCAAGTTTGTTATCAAGAAGGATATCTGCTGATGCCTTGCATCAACAATTAGTAATTTCCCAGCCAATGGAAAGGTAGATCATCATCTTATCATATTTGTGGTCTCATTGGGATGTTATCAACAGGTTAACACAGATAACAACCTGTTCAAGCAGCTCCCCTTGTATTAGCAGATTTACAGGATAAGAGTCCCCTCTGAGATTGCTTAGCAACCCGTGGACATGGAAACCCATCACAGCTTCAAATATCTAGAGAGTTACGTAACAATGTTCTCAGCACCTTCTCCCTTTCATTTACTGACAGTAAAACACCTGGGTCTATTTTTCAAGGAATGCTAGAACTAGAACACTGTAACTGTGTCTGTTTTATGACCCCAGAAACTACTGTAGGATCAGGATCAATGGCGGCAGTCACTGTGGAAATGTTTGGGGTAATTATTTGCCCCAGAAACAACACAATCCTTTTCTATAAAAGAGATTAACATCTAATCATTGTTTGAAAAACCTCTGTAATAAAAGAGGGTGACCCACAACACTGAAAACAGTTTGTCAGTAGGCCTACACGATTATACATTCACTGAATTAGTACCTGGCTTGCTTCCACATTTCTCAACATGTTATATTTTTACTTGTAAGTTTATGACTGTCTTTCAATTACTTTTTGATTTACTTTCTCCATTATGTTTTTCCTCTGATCCCCATTTAAAGCTTACTGCTTGCTTAGCAGCCCTTAGGGAGCTGACACAGGACAGACGGGAAGCCACTAAATGTTGTAATTCTATACAGTACAGTAATTAAGCCCACAGGGTTTGTTTTTTTTTACTTTGGCTTCTCTGGTTTGTTTCTGCTCATCTTACTGTTAATGATAGTCATAGTATTAAATCGAATCATGTCATCCTACTACAGTAACATTTCAACTGAGACACACAGTGTGCTCTTAAGACAACCAAGGGCACCAGCACAGAACAGAATATAAAACATGGATAAAAAATGATTAAATTTACAGAGAACACAAACATAAACTGTAAAAAAAAAAAAAAAAAGGTGTGTATGGTGAACATTTTTTTATAATTACTAACTAGGGGGTTTGTGGAAAATAGAGCAGCTCAACTCATTTAAAAAAATTGCAATTAGGATTTAGTTTTAAAAAAGAGAAGGAAAGTAGACACAAATAGGCAGAAGTGAAATCTAACTAAACATATGAGTCAAGTAATGGACTTAACTAGAAGCAGGGAAATAAGGAAATGCCCTTCCAGATAGCTTAAAGCATCCTCTCCTTTCTGCCACTTGATGGAGCCATAATGCTGTAAATCCAATATGGAATTATATTATAATTATAGTTGCCCTGCAAGTGGCTTTATTTAATGCTGCTGCTGCTATAATGAGGATTTAAAGTTTAAAATTCTGGTGCAGCATTATGATAAAAAAATACATAAAATTTAAAACATAATTCATTCATTCAGTCCAGTCAAATCACCATTCACATCTCTATCTATGTTCCTCATCTTGTGTTCCTTTTCAGATCCTTTCAATTAAAGACTTCCTCCTCCTGCAGATCCCCTTGCAGTCCCTATGCACACTGTGTGGAGTGATGACTAGCGTGTGCACCCCCGAACCCTCCCACCACCACACACAAACACAATATACAGCAAGTGACTGTGTGTCAGTGAATGATATGCACTTGAAAGTATTGGTTCTCAGGCGTAGATGCCTGGCCGGTGGAGGAGTAGCAAAATTCTGCAGAACAGCAAACGCTGACGCACCTGTCCTGGGCCGACCCTCCCACCTCCTCTCTGTGTCACTTCTGAAGAAAAGATCTCTGTCCTGTCCCAGTCAGGATCTCCAAGCCACAGGAAAAATGGGCAACATGGCAACCGAGATCGTTGCCTTTGTCCTGACCATCTCGGGGTGGATCCTGGTGTCATCCACCCTGAGGCTAGACTACTGGAAGGTTTCCTCTGTGGACGGGACGGTCATCACCACCGCTACCTTCTGGTCTAACCTATGGAAAACATGTGTGACTGATTCCACTGGTGTGTCCAACTGCAAGGACTTTCCTTCTATGCTGGCTCTGGATGGTGAGTTGCGAGATGACTGGGGTTGTTGTTGCTGTAGCAGTGTATGATGTTGTCTTTCCGAAGTCAGACAGCAGAGATATATGTATCTTTGCGTGCGTTTCTGAGGAACTGTGCATCTGCAACTATGTATCTGACCGAAGCGCTGATGCCAAAAACACCTGTTGTTTTTGGATGAATGTGCGCTATTGTGAACAAATACATTTTGAACTTGATGTTTCCTTTTCTGAATCTGCCTTCAAGCCACAAACATTTAAATGTAAAGGCCACTAGAGGCAAATTTAAGTGAATAAGCTGAGCTGGACTTTTACAGCCTCCTAATGTGTTTGAATAATGCAATCTGAGAAAGTCATACAGTCATACGAAGGTCACTTGTCACTTCCCATTACTTGCCAGTAACTAAAAGGAAAGAGATTGCTTGTATATGCTCTAATTTGAATATATTGAGGCAATTTAAAACAAGATACCAGTTCTTATCTGTTGTCACTATTGAGAAAGAAAATGTCATATTTCATATAGGTGCTACGCTCTACAGCACAAATGTAAACTCCAGTCCTTTTCCTACAAGCCTTTGGTTTTGAGTATTAGTACGCAAAAGGTCTAAAGATAAATCTGAGGGGTAATCAGATTCTAAGAAATATGTTACAGTTTTTGGTAATTTCAAATTTATTTTTTTAACCTCTGCTGGCCTAAAACATGTGAAACTTGAAGGGCACTTGGCGAGCGCAGACCTCGGCCATGCCCTATCTCGCAATATTAACAAAAGTGAAAAATAATTTGCATATCCGCCCCATGATTCGGATTTGCTCCAAAATTGAACGGGTGCGTCCTTGGCCCATGCTACATCCTTTCACCAAGTTTCATGAAAATCTTTTAATTTTCAATTATCTGTGGGTTTGACAACTTTCACATACAAATAGTCATGTGATCCACTGTTTATATAAATATATTGTATGTAGCCACTGTAACCTTTGCTAGTCTCTAAACATGGCTAAATTAAGTGGAATACTGGATTCTTTCACCTCTTAAGGCTTTTTATAAGAATTGTTTGACATTTTGGAAAATACACGAGTTAGATGAGAATCGATAAAACTCTCACGTCTGTATGCTAAATATGAAGCTACAGCTAAGAGTTGTTAGCTTAGCTTAGCTTGTGTTTTCTAAGCTTTGGTTTTGGTATGGATGAAACAAAACAAGAGAATGTGTTACTTAGTTACCTATACAGCTTTGTAACCTTTGGACAGAGTCAGGCTAACTTTTCCCCCCAGTTTTCAGTCTTTATGCTACGCTAAGCTAACCAGCCGCCGGCTGTAGCTTCACAAGTAGCTTGCAGACATGAGAGTGTAATCAATCTACTCATCTTACTCTCTGCAACAAAGTGAATAGGTGTGTCAAATGCCAAACTACTCTGATAGTGTAAAGCACCTCTTCTCTGTCTCTCTCATAAAGCCTATATCCAGGTGTGTCGGGGTTTGATGATCGCCGCCGTATGTCTGGGTTTCTTTGGTGCTATCTTCGCCTTGGTAGGAATGAAGTGCACAAAAATAGGAGGCTCGGAGACCACCAAGGCTCGTCTGACTGTCCTCTCGGGCTTCCACTTCATTCTCAACGGTACAACCCATACCGCTTACCTTTCTCTGAGTCTGCATTTATGGGGAATGTAGTATTTGAGCTGCATTTTAGGAAGCTGCTCAACTTTGGACTAAATTAGTGTTCAACTGAATTACATTATCTGCTCTTTCTGCTTTGGTTTCAGTCAGAATTTGAAGTAGAAATCCTCTTAATTCTCTCCGCAGGCCTCTGCTGCATGACTGCATGCTCCATATATGCTCACAGGATCACAACTGACTTCTTTGACCCCCTCTTTTATGCCCAGAAGTAAGTATTCAGGATTAAAGGAAATATTAGTTTGACAGCAGATCAAAACCACATTCAGATGAAAGGAAGTTCAGTCACAAATGTATTCTCTTCCCCCTCACTTCAACCCTTCAGGTTTGAGCTGGGAGCAGCTCTCTTTATCGGCTGGGCTGGATCTGTACTGTGTATCCTAGGCGGACTTATCTTCTGCTTCTCCCTGTCCAAAGGCTTCAGTATCAGGCAAGTTGCTTGATGTTTCCAACATGCTGGATGCTGACAATGTGATCCTACATCTGTCATCAGCAACAAGGGTTTAGATGAAATCTGATTTGGACGCACTCTAAACTGCACTGAGTTTCTAACTCAATCAGGCAATTAAAAAAAATACTTTAACTGCAATGGAGAGATGGTTACAGTCGAAATTATCCAGTAATCTCTCTCAACATCTTGTCTCATAATTGCTGAACCTACAGGGCAGATTGTATGATTGTCATTTTGATTAGTAATGCGGCCGTTGACGGCTGAATGTTTCCTTTGTTACAGTCCAGTAATTACCTTTTCCAAGTGAGAGTCACCTTGACTAAGGGCACCTATAGGAAAATGTTGAATCAGGCAAAGAAGGATAACTTTCTCTTTTGGTGAATTCCTTAGTCATCATTGTGTTAACAGTCAGTCCTGCTTAGCATATCCTTATATAGTGGATGAACAGAAAGCTAAAAAGGATAGAAAGGAGGGAAGGTATGACGAAATATTTAGCAGGATATGGTGGCTGATCACTTTGTGGTTTATTATCTACAGAGATTTTAGCATGGCAGCCCTACTTAAAAGTTGTTTGTCTCCTCAATTCTTTATTCTATTTACAGTACGTCATATGCCAAAGGGTGCTTCCCTACAATATTTCAAATTGTATTTGAGCTTCATTTCTTTTTTTTTAATTTGCAGAGCTGAATACTCCTACACTGGAGCTGCATCATTTGAGACTGCACGCAACAAGCACAGAAAGACAAGCAACAACCTTTACAACGGACCAGGGGAGCCATCGAGGCAGTTTGGAAGAAATGCCTATGTGTGACATTGGACTCTATCTTGTTGTTACATTTATTAATAGTTTGGGGTCACTAGAAACTATTTCACCTGTAAAAGCAAAGGACTCCATTCACAAACTTCTGTGCCTCATCTCCGTGGAAATAATGGTTGGAAAGTAAACTGTGTGTCAGTTTACATATTCTCTTGATTTTAAGTGGTTAGATTCATCGTTAAATTCAGGTCCTTTTTGGGACATTTCTGTCAATGACCCTATGTAAAAGATAAGCTTGTTTTTCTTTTAGGGCAGGAAATTTGATTTGGCACAAAACGGCGTTCAAACTCTCCGGTCACCTTCAATAAGCTGGCCTTTCCTGCCTGTCTCACATAGACTGGAGAGATATTAAATCTCTATTTTATAATTCTTGAGTCGAAGGCCAATTGGACATCAATATTATCGAGTGTATTTTTTTTTCATTAAAACTAGAAGATGTCACACAGATAGCCAGTACACTTTTTGTGTTAGCTTACTGCTCAAACTTATGATATATGAATAAGATATGAATTAGGGGTTATAAACATGATTTCTTTTTTTACACAAAAGGTAAAGTCATGTAAAGCAATTCTCTTTTCACAGACTGCTAAGAAAATTCAAAGCATGTTGTTTTAGAAGCAACAAAATACTGGAAATGTGACCAAATATTATTTTTAATGGTTATCTAAAAAATAAACAAATAGATTACTTATTAAAACCTGGATAACTATGATGTAATTCCAGTTAATCTTCTCCTGTTGCTTTAAGGAAATAGAGGACACCTTTAGTTGAAAGTTGTTTTTCTCAAGCTGAAAGATGGATCACATGAAGACCTTTCTCGTTTTATTTTCTTGGCCTAGACTGATCTGACTTCCAAGGGTCACTAGGTCACATCTGACCCCAGAGACGGCTATGCAGAGCAGGAGGCCCGACCGGAGGTTTCCCCTCATATCAGCCATCCATCTCCACCTAAGAATTATTATCAATAGGAACCCCAGGCTATGTTACGCAAAACCTTCTGGCCCAGAGGTTGGATACTTGAACCAGCTGGCAGAGGGCAGTTGCCCTGTGCTTTCTGGCGCTTTACGTCCGTAAACGAGTGTCAGGTGTCCTGGACTCTGCAGAATGCTCTCTGATATAATGGTGGTATTGTATTGTCTGTCTGCATTACATATAGGGATGTTAAAAAAAAGGTTACACATCAAACTCCTTCTAGCTAATACTTTTTAAATGATTGTCTCTTGACAGAACATTTCAGAATATCTACTGTTATATATTAAAATGAATTTAAAGTTAATATCTCAAAGCAAATACTGAGAATAAGCCGAAATCCTTAAAGCATCATTTTCTTCAAAGTGCTTAGATATCCATCTAATAATGTTTAAATTGTCTCTGGTATGTCTTTAGTGTATTCTGAGGTTCTTGAACAAAAAATAAAATAATAGAAAGTGTGCAGTACCCTTCAACTTCACTGTGTGTTCCTCCTAAAGAGCAGCTAACCTAGACAAGTAGTTCACAAACCCCACGGGGGGTTATAAGATGAATCTGAAGAGTCGTGAGATAATTACCCAGGTAGTAAAAGAGAAAAGTATGTATTTTGTTACGCCAATTTATGTTTATATTTCAGGTTATTATCTAATATTTTTACAGCCATGCTAAGCAGCTCTGTAAGGCTATACTTAGGCCCATGCTGATGTTTAGCAGGTGTAATGAATAATATGTTCATCATCTCAGTTCAGTCTCTTAGCATGATAACTTAAGACAAGTAGCACGTAACACAAAGGACAGCCGAGGTTGATGGAAATGTCATTGGTTTTGCAGGTGATTGGTCACAAACCAAATGATTGAACAAATTGAAATGGAGCTATAAAAAAGTTCACCAAAGTTATTACAATTAATCTTGAGGGAGACATGAATGTCTAAAGATTCTAAATTCTGCTACACAGATTAGCCCTTTTTTCCTGTGAAATAGTGTATAGTTTTACAAAGCAAAGAAAGGAAAGACTACTTGTACAAACACATGCCTGTAACATCCAAGTGTGTAGTGAACTGTTGACAATAATTTAATAGAAAGAAAAAAAGAAGTACATGTGGTTTCTTCACAAGTGCTTGCCTAATATGTGGATTGTATAGTTTTACATCCAAATAGTATTCAAATTAAAAATGAGGCATTGCAAAAAAGATACTGCTTTGTATTAAGGGGTAGCAAAAAAACGTTAGAAACCACTGACCTATTCATTGATCTCCGATGGGAAAGTGGTCATCCCAGCAGAAAAACAAGGAAGTCTGAAGGCACAGAGCCATGTCCCTCCAGCCATTACTGCAATCACACCACCAGAGAGCAGTATTAATACACATTAACAGGACCGAAGAAATATATGTATACACACTCAATATGTAATAGTTAAAATTGTGTCCTTTTTTTGTCCTGTGTCCAGCTTCAGCTCAGGTCACATAAGCATTCCTTTGTTCATTTTTGTTCTTTTTTCTTTCAGTGTCATGCTAATTAAAGCTAATTAAAGCCACCCGCACCAAAAACATTAAGGCTACCCGTCGGTCCACCGTTTCCAATATCTCCCTACCACAACCAATAACTTTGTCATAAGCTGAAAGGACTCTGAAACAAAGAGGAGCTCTTTCATCCCCGCCAAACAATCATCACTCCCCCTAACTCTCATTACCTCAGATTTAACTCATTATATTAATAATTACAACAGCACAAAGACAGTATGCTGTAATTATGAGACCCACAGCACAGTGAGGTCTTGGTAAAACGACTAATAACTAGCAGCTTACAGCCTGAGGCAAAGTGGAGAATGATGCTTTAAGCAGCTTAGGTCATAGTGTCATTACATATTTCATGGAACATGTAAAGGTCACTAGTGCGGAAATGTACTTTGTTTTTGGTCAAATCTCAAGCAATGTGATATAATTATACATCTATTGTATATGTGCTAAAATGAGAGAAAAAGAGGATGTAATATGTACACTTGAACTCAGAGATATTTGTGATGTATCATTTAATTTTAAGTGCTCTAGATTGTTATCAATTTAAAGGAGCACTACAAAGTGATATCAGCTTACTTCACACAAAATGAGCACTACTCACCCTTTGAAAACAGTTATATGTTTTGTGTGGCTCTGAAGGAAGCTTTTTAAAGAGACAGAGACATCCAAGTTCTTATTCTGTCTCCCATTAATTGCTCAGTTATCTCTTGTTATATGCCAACAATACTTTTATATCAAATATATCTTTATATATCCTCTTCTCTCTCCCTGTAGAACATTAATGCGTTTGATGACTCGTCTTGAACTTGAAGGCATGTACATAAATGTATCAAATCAAATGTGATTTGGGGCAACGGCCATCATATAAAACCACACCTGACCGTTAGCTCGTAGGTTGTAGTAGCTAACAGAAATACAGCAGGTAATATGTGTTTGGAAGTCAAAACTTTGTTTATTTCCCTTTCTCCCTAACTCATTACAGCTCTGCATTGCTCTGTAAAGCCACGGCCACTTTTCAGTGTCCAATCAAATTTTAAAGGTTTGATTTAAAACCCTTGTGTAACTAAGTTTCACAGTATATGTCACATTACTGAAGCTAAAGACACGCTAACTTTCCTTTTACTGGGACTTTAAAGTCTGAGAAAAATAACCCTGATGTATCATCACGGTCTTGGTTTGGGCTTGGGACTTTTAACAGAAAGGCTGCTATTGAATGGCATTGTGATAAATGTAGGAGCCGGTGTTTTTGGAGCTATAACGAAAAACGAGGGACTAAAAGTCAGGATATCTCGGCCTCTGCAATTCATTTTGACCAGCTGTCTGTTGAGAATTGTTTTGAAGTGCAATACAAAATTGCTGGGAAATCCCCTTCATTTGCCTTTGTTTCAAAAAGTTTTAAATTTTCAGGATATATCAATTTGGCTATATTATGGGGTGTTAACTAAACTTACAGTGTCAGTAATTGCAGGATTATTTAAAAATGTTTTTAAAGAAAATGAAATTTAAGAAAACATTATGATATATGGACTGATGCTGTAAACAGATCTTCCTTCTTTTAAACTGTGTCTGCAAATGAGGGAACTTAATTCCGATGGGAGCATGAAGCTGCTGTGGTAATATGGGATAAATGCTTGGGTGAGCACTCTCTGTCCATATTTAATAACTCTCAGCTGTGGCCCATGGGAACCTGAGCAACTGTTGTCTCTCACACAAATGTAAATTAGTACACGAAAAACAAAAGCACACCCCTGATGCATATCTGTTTGAATTTGAATTAAGAAGGCGTTCAGCTCAGGATGTACACGTCTTCTGCATGAGTAACAGGCTGCCATTTGAAGACAAAACAAAAAAAAGAGCATATAGCTACATTTGGATTGTGGATGGTAATCGATGATCAGAAATAAAAGCTTGGGGAAATAACATATTGCAAGAGCTTCCTTGGATCTTAAATTTAGATTGGAGAGCAACTCGCGAGAAGCCCGGAGATGCAGATTCGTGTGGTCCAGATCTGGGGTTTCCTGATCACCGTTTTGGGCTGGATCTTTGTTGCCTGCACAATGGCCATGGAGGGCTGGAAGATCAGCGCCATAGGGGGCATGGCGGGCTCCTCAGTCATCAAGGTGGCCTGGTACTGGTCCAACCTGTGGAGAGCCTGTGTTACAGACTCAACTAATATCAGTAACTGTTACGACTACCCTGTGCTCTGGTCTGTGGAGGGTAGGTAATACATTTTCCACCCTATCTAACAAACTTAGTGTCTCCACTCACACCTATACTCTAGGGATTAATGTCTATTTGTGTCTGCGTGACTCCAGGTTACATCCAGATAGTACGAGGCCTGCTGATGGGAGCCCTTTCCCTCGGCATACTGGGGTTTGTGCTTGGTCTGATGGGTATGGAGTGCACTTTCATTGGGGGAAAAGACCGGTCAAAGTACAAGAAGATCTACGCCAGCGGATGGTGCCACATAATCAGCGGTAATTTTTTGATTTATTGAGAGGACAGTCAGCAGATATATGTACAAGCCGTGCATGTAAAGAGTTATGTATGTGTCAATGTGTTGCCTATAGCAAAATGTAATTGAACTTAAATTGTAGCGTCATTACCAGATCTAATCAAACTGTCCAATATTTTGGTTTATGACCTGCAAAATGAATGACATTACCCTCATCATTGTGTTTAGAGCTTATTAGCAAAAGTTAACGTCTGCACCAAAATAATGTGGTGAACATGATAAATATTATATTTGTTAAATATTAGCATGTCAGAATTCTCTTTGTGATAATGTTGGGATTTTTAAGTAGCATTTGACTTAATGATTTAAATACACAAATGCCAAATCCAAAAAACTTGACATTAAAGGACAGGAAATCAACTAATTCGCAAATAGTGCAAGATTTCTCTTAAGCGTTTTTGGATTTGGATTTTTTGGGGATTTGTTCTTTCAACACATCACCCCATTTGTGCATAATCATACTGTAGTGTACATACTAACATCCCATTCAAACACCTACTGTTTTCCAATAAATAGACATTTTTAAGAGGGCGTCTTCCCCCCCTCATTATCTTGTAATATGAGACGGCTGATGGCTGACATTTGGTAATTATAATATCATGAGATAGGTCAGTGTTTTCCCATATTTGGGGTTGTGAGCCCTAAAAACAAAGAAATGTCCCATGTGACCCTTTTGTAACAGGTTGCCTATACGTCTACATGTTACCAGCTAAACCAAAGACCATTACCCCCCCTTGTTTTACTTGAATATTGTTTGTTCTGACCTGGAGAGTTAAATTTATCCACCAATAAAAATACAAAAATAAAAAATGAATTTAATTAATGAATGGAATTAATTAATTATTTATTTTTACTTAAAAAAAAAATCTTGCTAATCATTTTGTGACCCACTCATATTTATCTCGTGATCTGTTTGGGGGTCCCACCCCCATGTTGGGAAACACTGATTTTTTTCCTCTTATTAAAGGCAACATTGCATAGTAAACTAATGGTATTTTTTTAACTCTTAAGACTCAACATGATTTCTTTTCAGGTTTGCTGTCCACATGTGGGTATGGTATTTATGCATATCATATCTCATTAGAAT
Organism: Zingel zingel; assembly: GCA_023566125.1. Classification (NCBI taxonomy): domain Eukaryota; kingdom Metazoa; phylum Chordata; class Actinopteri; order Perciformes; family Percidae; genus Zingel; species Zingel zingel. The sequence goes on from CM042337.1 coordinate 16,762,613, forward strand.
ACTTCAACCTTAACTTTGATGGACTAAAGTAAGTTAACAGCCTCAAATGTAACTATAAATTCTGTTTCAGCAAGAAAAACAAAACAATAATCATTATAATCAATCAGATCAAAACATAAATCCTACAGAATATCGGTTTTAACACTGACAGATATGACCTCGGCACCCCGTTGTTCCTTGGCTGGGTCGGCTCGGCCCTTCACATGACTGGTGGTTCCTTCTATGTGTGGTCTGTGTGTATGCCGCTCTGCGGAGAAGAGGAAATGTGAGTACAGACACGTACTTGTACATGTTGTTGTAACATGTCAGGGGAAGTGAATAAATAACATTACTTCCTTAATAAAGACCTGTGTGGTTAAGTAAAATGACTCATTATCCAAAATGCATGAAGCTGTACAGAGCAGGTGAAAGGTGGGGGTGTGCAGATAAATGTTTAACAGATGTTTAACAGCTTCCCTGGTTGAATGAGTAAAGAAAATAACTGCATGCTCTGATCATTTTCATACGACGGAGCATTAGGGCCACCTCAAAGGAAAAAAAATAAGGTGGAAGATTTTTTATTTTTTTATTTTGCATTTCGAGAATAACGTCGATATGTCGAGAATAACGTCAACATGACGAGAATAAAGTTGAACTACCATTTCAAGAATAATGTTGAAATGTCGAGAAGAAAGTGTAAATGACGAGAAGAAATCCAGCTCCTTTATCACTTAATCACATTAGAGCGACTGTCCGCCATGCCAGCTGCCATGTAGGCAACATCATAGATATGGGTTACATCCTTGGAGTGCCGCGCTCGCCGGAGCTCCACTCCTTCAGGATCAAACAAGTTGATCAATTGTCTTATTGTGTCTTGTGATACAACATATCCTCACTGTATTACGTGTAGGTGTAACCATCGATACCCTTGCATCTGTCCATTACAAGCTATTTCAGTTTGCAGGAATACGGCCACCTCTTCCAAGTTTGTATGGTTTCTCCTTCTGAACAGACGCAATTTTCGGCACAATCTCTTCAAAGTCCTAATACTTATCACCATACTGTGTTTATGTGCTAAAAGAGAAAGAGCATTCATGCATTTTGTAGAATACTATAGGTAAAGTTAGTAGTTTGGTTTATTCTCAAAAGTCCAACTTGATTCTTGAAATATCAAGTTTTTTCTCAACTTTATTCTCGAAAAAGTATTTCAACTTTATTCTCGTCATGTTGACTTTGTTCTTGGCCTTTCGACTTTATTCTCAAAATGAAAAATAAATAAAAAAATCTTCCTCCTTCATCTTTTTCCCTTGATGTGGCCCTAATGTTCAGTCGTATTTTCAACACTAGAAGGAGCTCAGAGAGCAACAATCTACACCAATGCTACAGCCCACTCAAGATTCCGTGTAGTTTCACATGTAACACCTACTGCTGATAGAGCAAAGAAAAAAAAAAGCCAAACATAACCTGGCCTATATTTATATTAAAATGATCCACTTTCTTGTCGAGAGTTAGATGAAAACATTGATACCACTACTCTCATGTTTGTACTCTAAATATGAAGCTAGAGCCATCAGCAAATTAGCACACCTTAGCATAAAGATTGCAAACCGGGGGGAAAAGCTAGCATTGTTTTGTCCAAAGGTAACATAATAAACCTACAAGCCCCTATACCGCTCACTAATTCTGGAGTCTCCACAAAGAAAATTATTGTTTTTACCCTTGTTTTCTGCGGATTAAATAAACATAAGACATGATCATTGGTGAGCTTAAAAGGTGCTGGTAGGTGGATTGTGTTACATTTGGACAGAGCCAGGCTAGTGGTTTCCTCCTGCATTTAGCCTTCATGCTAAGCTAGGTTAACCGGCTACTTGCTGTAGCTTCATATTGTTTTTTTTGTTGTTGTTTTTTTTTTTAGGTATGAGAGTGTTGTTGATCTTTTGATCTGACGGGAAAAAGCAAATAACATTGTTGGAGATCTTACACTCATGGTCTCAGTATTTCGAAAAATGTGGGTTACAGCTCTGCATACATGGAGTGTAGTAAGAATGTAAGTAGAGGGATCCAGCAGCCCTGTAATGTTTGACAAAAATGTGTTTCTCTCTCCAGGGAAATAAATGGCCAGACACTAACAAGCAAGTCCACCACAGGTCTGTCCACAGTCACATTCAAGACCAAGGTGTCCTCAGAGTCAGAGCTTTCGCCCAAGTCTAAGGACTCAGACCTGTCCAGCATTTCCTCAAGTTTAGAACGCACATCCAAATCTGGACACACAGCCAAGTCAGGGCAGTCATCCCAGACTGGGCAAATCACCGGTTCTGCAATGTGGAGGTCAGGATCAGAGGCAGGATCGGAGTCACCAATGGCGCCAACTTTGTCCGGCAGCTCGAGGATTAAGACTAGACGGTTCTTTAAAAAGTCTTATATTTGAATAAATGTGAGTCATAATGTGACCCTCAAATATGAATACATGTGACGGACTCATGATCTGATGCTTTTCTATTCAATGTACAAATCGGTGGTAAAAGCAAATTCAGCGATATGCGTTTTGTTATTATATATTAAATAGTGATACAAATCTTTTTTCACTGAATTGATTAGTAGACAGTTAGTTCATGTTTATCATCTATAATGTAATTTACAACTAGGAACCATATCTATTCATTATAACTAAGGCACACATCCATGTCTAATCAAAATGGCAGCCTTTATATAGACATTTAAACAACAAAGAGCAACTCCACCAGGCTTATTAGGTCTGGTTGACAGTAAACAGTGTCTGCTTTGCTGGTTTTGAAACCTTCACACAAATACACAAGCGCAGTTGTAAGAAGACTGGATCTACAGTTTTACATCTGAAGCAAAGCCCTTGTTGCTTCTTTCCTTGAATTATTGGTGGATTTATTCCTTCATAAGAAAGGTAGGCAGTAAATACCTTCACATTTGGCACTATTGGCTCTACTTTTCATCATCTACAATGTCACCTTTGTTACGGTTTGTACTTAATACGTAAAAGCTCTCTATTTACCAGACTGAAGAGATGTGTAGGACACTGGCTCAGATCCTGGGCCTGATGCTCTGCATAGTGGGCTGGGGCTTTGTGGGCTGCACCCTTGCTATGGATCACTGGAGGTAGGCAAATAAGAGTTAGAAGAAACAAATAGAAAAATACATCTGAAGCACTTTAGCCTTAGAGATTGCAGGGAGAAAGTGTCTTAACCCTTGTGTTGTCTTCGTTTCAACCTTGAAAAAAAACACTTTTTTTTCTGACATTTGTGACGCCTTTTTCACCATTTGTTTTTGCTTTTTCCAACGTTTTAAATTTTTCTTCTAGACATTTTCAGCGCTTATTTCTACGTCCAATATTTTCTGATATAAAACTAAAATTTAAAATGGGCCAATGTGACCCGAAGTCAACACAAAGGTTAACTGAAGATAATAGCTTGAATAAAAAAAAGCTAAGAACCCTAGAAATGTCAAAAAACTACTAACCTGATTGCTAACATGAAAAATGTGTCATCCAAAGTGAATTTAGCTGAATTGTCAACCTGTTTGTGTAAATGTGCATGATCAGAGTGCAAATGTTTCTCTTTTATTTTTTGTTTCCTGAATACGAGATTTCCTATGCATGCAATAAATGTTAATTTGCATATGATACAATTTTGTTTTGTTGTGGTGTCAATTTGAAACAACTTTTGGATATGGCAAAATTTCATCATTTTTGGCAACGATTAGGGCTGGGCAATATGACAATATATATACTGTATCTATCGTCAAAGCAATATAAAAATGTCTATTGTATACATTTTCTATATCGGTTCTATCGTTATGTTGAAAAACCAGCAGCCACACTTAGGGTTGGGTACCGAAACCCAGTTCCATTATGGAACCGGTTCCTACGCAACCAGTAGGAATCAGACCGGATTAGATCGCAAATTTCGGCTGTCGCTCCGAAACAGACGTAAAAATATCACACTTTCTCTGTAGTCTACCGTTAGCTAGCTACCGTAAATGTAGGCTACTTTTAAAATGCCATATTTTCCCTCTGGGCTCACCAAAACGGACGTAAAAGCATATTAAGCATTCACTGCACGTGATCGCTAGTAAACATATAACACAAGAATTGGTTTAGGAATCGTAAAAATCGATACCCAACCCTAGCCACACTACATTACGGCAATATTTACATCACTTGGGCGATTTTACGTTCTATCACTTTATGTTCAGTGTGCATTAAAGTTCTTAATAAAATAAAAATACTCAGTACTTTTCATTTGTCAATTATTTAATTCATACACGAGCATGCAAACATATTATTTATTGAATTACCAGGGGGAAAAAAGCTAAATTATATCGTGATACATATCATTAACAAGACATAAATTGACCTACAGTGTATCGGTATAATAGATTTTGGCCATCTCGCCCAGCCCTCGGTTTAATAAATGTTCAAAGCAAACACAATAAATGATGTTGAAATTTAAAGTGTCTGAAATCCAATTTTTGGGATGGGTAATAGATATAAAATAATGCTGGAAACAATGTACAATTTATGTCAAAAGTATTAGTATTATTATGCTGCTGTATAATAATACATTTTAATGTGCAATACAAGGGGCACTGCAAAGACTTTAAACATCATGACGTTTACTCATCATGAGAATTACACAGGCTGTAGTATCTTTTGTGGCTCTGGAGAAGCTTTCCAAAGTTCGGAAAAATAACCCTGATGATGTCATCAGGGTTATTTAGGATTGGGCTTGATACTTATATTTGTTTTACAGAATACCTGTGTTACAAACAGGAGGTGTGGAGTTTAAAAGATGAGGCCATTTAGAAGGCATGGAGGTTCTAATCAAATAAGCTATTGAGTTGCATTGTGGGAAATGTAGGATCCAGTGTTTCAGTCAGAATATCTCAGCCTGGGCTGCTTCAATTTTGACTATTCTTTTTTTTAATCTGTCTATTGTGAGTCACTGGACTGCCCATTTAACGTGCTGAATTTATGTTTGACATACTCACAGTTTCGCAATCCCAAAGTCCGGACTCACAGACTCACGGGCTTTGGTGCGCGTTCTCGCAAAATTCGTGAGGGCTTAGGATTGTTGAAATGTCAAATTTCAAAGGGCGTGAGGGTTTGAGTACACACTTACCGAGCCCTTTCCCTGAGTCTGCATCGATGCAGACTTCACCAAAGGGAATTACCCACAGTTCAAAGCGTTGTGACGTTTACTGCGGAGACCATAGGGAAATCCGGAAATTACAAAAAGGTAAACATCAGCAAACACACACGACCACGGAACACAGACCAACCTGTTGTCCAGCTTGTAAAAGAGTTTGAAAAAATTTGGAATCAGGCAGCCGTCTCCTGTGCCTTGGCCGTGTGGAAAGCAACAAACTTAAAATGAAAATTCCCAAACCGGCAAGTGTCAGCAACATCTTTGTTATTAAATATCGCCAAGGTAACATGTGATCTCGAGAAGTGCTGTCCCAATCCCATTTATACCTATCTGAGCCCATGTGGCCTCACACACTCACTCACTTAGCACCTGAGATCAATTAAGTCTGTGAGTCTTTAGTCCTCAGGGCTCACTTTGGGATTGGGCCAGTGTATCCTTGTCGTTGTGGCAATCCTACTCTTTATATGTTGATGATGCCCTGCTCATTTGCCTGGTGGCAGGCAAAAAGATGTAGGAGTGCAAAATGAGAGAAGGTCTGTGATTATGGAATGCAGTGCAAACAAGACTGGACTAAATATGTCAATGAATGCCAAAACAATTTATTTATTTTTTCTCACTGGAGGGTGGCCCAGCTTGGGAGTCGAGGGTGCTCCTCTGTAGTGGTGACAGCTTGGTACTGGTCTGACCTGTGGAGGGACTGCTACGAAGACTCCACGGCTCTGGTGAACTGTGTTGACTTCCGAGTGCTGTGGACGGTCAAAAGTGGGTACATTTAGGCCTGTAACAATTATTACATAATTGCCATTTCTTAGCTAAGATCTTATGACTGGTAATTGTTGATTTTGTTTAGATATGCTAAATTGTAATTAAACAGTTCATAGCAACACAAATGACGGGGGGGTACAGAAAAACAGTTTTATGATAATAAAGAGGCGTGATTTACTTCATAGGCTGTGTACTTGTGTTATTATATTATCTGGGTCACATAACGGTGATCTGACCAGAAAGATGTATCCTGGAATTCATTCTAAACTTTAATTTGTTTTAGAAAAGTAATAAATAAATACATATTTTTCAATTTGACTGAAGAGACGATTATATTGTTATCCCAATTATTTCTGACACAATTAATTGTACAGCAAAATTTGGAATTGTTACAGCTCTAGGTACATTCACAAATAATCACAGATTTCCTTTGAGTCTTTTTATACAGTGCTCATAGAATGTAAAATACATAAATTAATAAGTGAATGCATGACTCAAATGTATGTTTGTCTGTTATAAGCATACATCCAGGCAGTCAGAGGGCTCCTGATGATTGGCCTTTGCCTCGGCTTCATTGGCACAGTGCTCACATGTTATGGGATTGAGTGCACACACACCGGTGGAGACCAGAGCAGTTACGACAGGATGTTAATAACAGCGTCTGCTTTCCACCTGGTCGGCTGTGAGTATGATTTGTTTGCATTCCCAAAGCCTCAGCTGTTGTGAAAGCAGCTTCTCAGAACATCACTGGTTCTTCTTGTTTTTTTTCCCCTATGTGTCAATGGTGTTCCGTCATGCAGGCGTATCAGACACGGCTGGTTACTGTTTATACATAAACAGAATGGTTGCAGCTTTTTTACACAGCAAAGCAGATCCATCGAAAATGAGGTAACATGTGGCCTTTGAATCACCCTCATTAACATTTAAATGTGAGTAAACACAAGACATTAGCCCATTTTAACTGTTCTCTCCTCAGCTATGAAATTGGACTCCCCCTATACCTTGGCCTGGTGGGGAGTTTCCTCATTCTACTTGGCTGTACAGTTCACTGTGCAAATGTATGTAGAGTTAACCACCCAAGGTTTGTTAACTTACCATTCAACAAAACAAAAAAAATCTCCTTCCTACAAAGAGCCTGCAAATGTGAAACTATAGTAGTTACTATTTCCAGAAATCTGAAGTAGAGTAAATTGACCAAATAATCACTGATGTATACTGTTACTGTTGTTTCTGACTGGATAAACTACTCTCACTCTCTGCAGCAGATACCCCATGGTTCCCATTTCCAGGGAAAAGTAGAAGAAAAATAAGACATCTGTGGACTATCAAAAATGTCAAATGACCTCAGAAACGCTTCTCCCTACAAGACGGCTTTAGTTGTGGTTATGTAACGCTATAGATTCATTTCAGTTGTCCAGTTCACCCAGCAATTAATCAATAAAGAATATATATACATGTATCATTATCTAAGATTTTTTTTTTGATAGATAGAGATAGAAAAGAAGAAAAGGTATTTGACGAAACAAATCAAATGGTTGATTTTGCAATAATGACGAAGCCAAAAACACAAGAGTTAACTGCGATGTTAGTATGATCCAGCAAGATGTAATCCTTCACCCCTTCTGCGTGAGTGTGGGGAACCTGAAGGATGCTTACTAGGCAAAACCATCTAAAAGATAAGGTGAGAAATCAACACTGGTGATCTGACACATCAGCAGTGACATAAAGGGAGAGCTCAGTCCAGTTTTCCACTGTGGGAAGTTGTTCAAACTTGGACAGTACTCTCTATATTTAACACATCTTGAGGGTTTTTAATCTCTACTACTTGAGGACCAGCACTCACCATGAAGTACAGGATGGTGGTGATGTACATGGAGATCGGCTGCTTCGTGTGCTGCCTGTTTGGCTGGATCCTGGTGTGTTCCACCCTTCCCACTGAGTACTGGACTTTCTCCGAGGTGAGCGATGTCGTGCTGACCACCTCCAACTTCTACTCCAACCTGTGGAAGGACTGCGTGTCAGACACCACAGGGGTGTCCGACTGCAAGGAATACCCTTCCTTGCTGGCCCTTCCTGGTAGGATACTCAGAAAACTTCAAAATATCACAACATAATTTTTTTTAATCAAGCTTAAAAACAGTTGAAAAGATTTAGGGACTGTAAAAAGTATTATATATATACGTATATATAACGAGTCATGGCAGAATAAGCTGTTTGGCATTGGCAGAGAAGATTTGGCAAATTTTTCATGGGCGCAACCCACATACTCAGAGCTGCTGCTCATCCCACAAATGCATGTTCCTTACAAATGGGGCACCATTTGAAGGGAACTAAACAGGCTTTCCAACGGTATAAGATTTATTGCCAAAAAGCATTGTTACCACAGAGAAATAATCTACCAAACACAAATTTCCTTACTTTTTGTGCTAAGTTTATATGGACCCTCCCCTTGACTTAGGAAATATAACAATTTCCTCCACTCCATTATTTCAAATAAATATATATTAATAATTTGCACAGTCCCTTAATGAATTTGGCTCCATTGAAAGGTTTTGCATTTACAACCATTTTCTGTTTAGATCACACTGCAGTAATAAATAGATATTCCTTTAGGTAAAGTGCTTTAAATGCATTTATTACTCATTTGGTTCATTTATTTGAAAAACTTTTAAGCAACATTTCTGTTTCACCGGTTTTCTTTCAGCGTTCCTACACGCCTGCAGAGGGCTCGCTGTCTGCGCCGTTATCACTGGTTTCTTCGGAGGCGTCCTCACAATCATAGGGATGAAATGCACTAAAATAGGCGGATCAGAGATTGTCAATGCGAGGGTGACCTTTGCAGGCGGTATAACCTACCTGGTTTCAGGTAAAACATATTTTTGTTGTTTTTGAGTTTAATTAAACTTGAAAATTATGCACTAAGGATGTTTAAAGTTATATATTTTGTGATAGGATTCTGTGGTATGATCACCTACTCATGGTGGGCCAACAAAGTCATAACAGACTTCTTGGATTCAAATTTCCTAGCACAGAAGTGAGTACTTTTGAAGGAGTATGTTTATTATTACAAGTTCCCTGGAAGTGATATTTAAAAAATAGGGATAAAATAAAGTGCAGAAATACTAAGCATAACTCTTCAAAATACCTCAATACTTTCTGTTCAGATATGAACTTGGAGCTGCAATTTTCATTGGCTGGGGTGGCTCCATCCTTCTTCTCTCTGGAGGGACAGTGCTGTCTTACTTCTCTGGAAATGGTCTAACATCAAGGTAAATATAAGACCTCTATATTTCACTTAAACTGTTGTATTGTCTCTGTAATCTTTATTTATGACCATGACTAGCTGTGTTGCTTACCATATAAAAGCCAAACAAATTGATTTTGTTTTTAAATGAGTAGACAAATTTAGATGAATAACTTCACCATGTATTTCCTGTTTCAGTAATGTCAACAGTTCTGCAAAAAGCTCACGTAGAGCAGCCACTTATGCCTCTGCCCGGACCAGACGGACCTACATGCTGCCGGCCTCAGCGTCCAGAGTGACAATGGTGCCGCCGTTGTTTTATGAAGGCAGGAAGAGCCAAGCAAGCATAGCAACCAGTGCAACAAGGAAAGCCAGCGTCACCTTCAACAGGGACAGCTTCGTCTGAGCCTGAGGGGACTTCTGAACTAGAAAAGTTACTTTAAAGATTTATAAATCTACTCGTGTCTACGACTGGTATCAATCTTCTAATCAAACTCATGGCAAGAAAGCACATAAGCGTATTTACCAAAAAGTCAAACACTTCTTTTAATGACGTTATGCACGACTGGAAATATAAATTATGTTACTAAAGCAAAGCTAAGTAATCCAGACCCTGCAATAAGGCTGTGTTGTTGTTTTCAAAAACTTTGTATTTATGGCTGTTTTTGTCTTTCATCAGGGAGAACCTTTGATTCTTCCTATCTATCTGCCTGCTTTGTTCTTTTGAAACAGACTGAAAGGTTCAGTTCAAAGCTGAATCATTGCTCACAATGCACTCTCTTCCAGCTAGGTGGCATCACCGCATGTAATATGAATTAGTATTTGTTTACAAATCTGTTCAAAATGAAAAGTTCTCCATGCTTTTCTATGGTTGTGTCTTAGGTTGATTCCTTGTAGCCATTATTGATCATTCTCGTGACTTAGAGATCACCAGAGATACTATGAATACAAAACAATATTACCCTCTTTTTTTGTCAATTAGTTTTTTGTTGTTAAAACCTTTTAATTTTAATTCAGCGTCCCTATGTTTCCTTTCCTTTTTTTTCTGTCAATTTTCATATAGAGTTGTTCTGCACCTGAACTTCTTCTAAGTCGCCAGAAGATGGCACTCAAAATCAGACAATCCAAATGACAATGATGTTTTGTATACAGTACTTATTATCTACTAGTGCAGTGCCCGTGCAAAATCTGTTTTTGTGTGTGTTTTTAGTAATTGTTGGTTTGGTGTGTTTGAGTGCTCATTGTTACAATTACACAGCAAAAGTTCAGTGACATTTTTATTTGTGCATGGTAGAAAGCAAATACTGATACTGCCAGTTTTAGCAATGAGATCAGGCTATGTTTTAGTTGCTACTATCCAGCAATGAATCTATTGAACCTCGTAACGACTGATTTTTATCAGTCGTTACGAGGTTCAATAGATAACATTAATCGCAAAACATATGGCCTAATAGTAAATGTAACGCTGAGGTTAGGCTATGTTTGACTTGTTGACTACTATCCAGTTAACGACCGATAAAACAACGTTAAGCACAACAAAGGAGAACACATAAACAGCTAACTTGGTTGTTTCAATGATGAAAAGTAAGGACGGCTTACACTTGAAAGATGGGGATTTTCCGTCACGATCAGTAAGAGGAGAGTTAACCTTGCTTAAGCCTGCATAGCCTACATGAGCTATCGTGTTGAATAGGCAGGGCAACTATTTAACATAGTATATTCAACATCACATAGTTACAGGCTAACTTCAACGCACATGACACAGTAATAACTTAGCATTGAGACCAGGCTATGCTTGAGCAAACAGTTTGTGAATAGGCTACTACAAATGATGGCCGTGAAAGAGACTATGAACGCATTGAATAGGATATGTTTAGTTGCTGAAAAAATAGCCTAGGCTACTATTACACAGTAGCCTAAACTCTGAGAAAATGATAACGTTAAGTTAAGTTATTAACGTTAAGAATAAAATATAATATTCAGAATTAAACAGCGTAGCTGACTTACAGAGTCAGTGAACATCCACAAATGAATAAGCGCGACGATTCAGGGGAGGTTCAGACCTTGGCTGGAGCAGGCTACACCGTGAACTCCGAGAAAACCATACATTAAGCACAACAGAATGTTATCATACAAATGTTCCCATCCCACAATATTCAGAATTAAACACTGTAGCTGACTTACAGATTCAGTGAACATCCACGAATGAACATAAGCGCGGAGATTCAGGTGAGGTTCAGAGCAGGCTACTACTTCAGGTGAAAAACTAACATCCACAAAACGTAATAAGCAAAGTTTTAGTGCTGGAGTAGGTAGCTACTACTTTAGGAGGGTAATTAGAGTGGCAAGAAGCTATTTATGGTTATTTCAATCATAGATTTCTCATTTCTTATCCAAACAACGTCAAACTTGGCACTGCACACATTCGTGCCCCTAGCAAGAAACCTGTCAAGTTTGAACAGTTCGAGAAATATGCGAATGACACACTGAGATATAGACGTTCCTGTAGCCTAATAGATAGCCTATTGAATAACTTGATGATAACAGAAGACAAACCATTTTGTGGAATGATGCATCATCATGCGATATCTGCAACGATGCGACTCAAAAACAGTGTAATTGTTGATTTTGTTTAGATATGCCAAATTGTAATTATGTAAGTGATTATTGGTCGGATTATATATTTTTATTATTATGTCAATGCAAGTTGTTGGCACTTGACCCTATACAAGTTCATAGCAACACAAATGACGAGGGGGAATACAGTTAGAAATGTTTATATATATATATATATATATATATATATATATATATATATATATATATATATATATATATATATGATAATAAAGAGGCATGGTTTACTTCATAGGCTGTGTACTTGTGTTATTATATTATCTGGGTCACATAACGGTGATCTGACCAGAAAGATGTATCCTGGAATTCATTCTAAAGTTTAATTTGTTTAAAAAAAAAAGAATAAATGGGGTGACCTCTAGCTCACCCAGTAAGAGTGTGCGCCCCATGTAGGCTGAAACCTTTGCAGCATCCAGGGTTCAAATCCGACCTGCGGCACTTTGCTGCGTGTCATCCCCCACCTTTCCTGTCTATCCACTGTCACTCTGAAATAAAGGGAGAACCCCCCCCCAAAAAAGTAATAAATACATATTTTTCAATTTGACTGAAGAGACGATTATATTGTTATCCCAATTATTTCTGACACAATTAATTGTACAGCAAAATTTGGAATTGTTACAGCTCTAGGTACATTCACAAATAATCACAGATTTCCTTTGAGTCTTTTTATACAGTGCTCATAGAATGTAAAATACATAAATTAATAAGTGAATGCATGACTCAAATGTATGTTTGTCTGTTATAAGCATACATCCAGGCAGTCAGAGGGCTCCTGATGATTGGCCTTTGCCTCGGCTTCATTGGCTTAGTGCTCACATGTTATGGGATTGAGTGCACACACACCGGTGGAGACCAGAGCAGTTACGACAGGATGTTAATAACAGCGTCTGCTTTCCACCTGGTCGGCTGTGAGTATGATTTGTTTGCATTCCCAAAGCCTCAGCTGTTGTGAAAGCAGCTTCTCAGAACATCACTGGTTCTTCTTGTTTTTTTCCCCTATGTGTCATTGGTGTTCCGTCATGCAGGCGTATCAGACACGGCTGGTTACTGTTTATACATAAACAGAATGGTTGCAGCTTTTTTACACAGCAAAGCAGATCCATCGAAAATGAGGTTAACATGTGGCCTTTGAATCACCCTCATTAACATTTAAATGTGAGTAAACACAAGACATTAGCCCATTTTAACTGTTCTCTCCTCAGCTATGAAATTGGACTCCCCCTATACCTTGGCCTGGTGGGGAGTTTCCTCATTCTACTTGGCTGTACAGTTCACTGTGCAAATGTATGTAGAGTTAACCACCCAAGGTTTGTTAACTTACCATTCAACAAAACAAAAAAAATCTCCTTCCTACAAAGAGCCTGCAAATGTGAAACTATAGTAGTTACTATTTCCAGAAATCTGAAGTAGAGTAAATTGACCAAATAATCACTGATGTATACTGTTACTGTTGTTTCTGACTTGATAAACTACTCTCACTCTCTGCAGCAGATACCCCATGGTTCCCATTTCCAGGGAAAAGTAGAAGAAAAATAAGACATCTGTGGACTATCAAAAATGTCAAATGACCTCAGAAACGCTTCTCCCTACAAGACGGCTTTAGTTGTGGTTATGTAACGCTATAGATTCATTTCAGTTGTCCAGTTCACCCAGCAATTAACCAATAAAGAATATATATATACATGTATCATTGTCTAATAACTTGTTCTGTCTAAAATGAACTGTCACATTGAAGATAATATTGACTGTAAATTATACTAGAATATGCTTAAAAAACTACTTCTAATCCGTCCATAATTGTAAAACACAACCTTCCTACCTCCCTTAAAATTTCCAAATTACCAGATACAATACTGAGAACCTCGGTATCCTCTGGCCTAGCAGATAATGTAAAGTGTGTGACTATTAATTTTCAAATGTACAGTGTTATAAGTCTTGTGCAAAAATAATAGCCTACCAAATGAGCTATGTATTTAGAAAACTAAACAATGAAAAAGGAATGGTTTCCATCCTCTGACTATATTTTCTACCTTTACCCAAAAAGGAGCTCTGACATACATGTAGACATGGTATGCTGTTTCTTTGTGAGTTCAACCCTAATGTTCTGACTGGAGACATTTCTTTTGTCTGTGCATGACTTTTTGGGCAAACAAAAGCAATACATATTTGTTGATGCAAAGCCCATACAACATATAACATACATTTTTTTTGATAGAGATAGAAAAGAAGAAAAGGTATTTGACGAAACAAATCAAATGGTTGATTTTGTAATAATGACGAAGCCAAAAACACAAGAGTTAACTGCGATGTTAGTATGATCCAGCAAGACGTAATCCTTCACCCCTTCTGCGTGAGTGTGGGGAACCTGAAGGATGCTTACTAGGCAAAATTGTCTTAAAGATAAGGTGAGAAAACAACACTGGTGGTCTGACACATCAGCAGTGACATAAAGGGAGAGCTCAGTCCAGTTTTCCACTGTGGGAAGTTGTTCAAACTTGGACAGTACTCTCTATATTTAACACATCTTGAGGGTTTTTAATCTCTACTACTTGAGGACCAGCACTCACCATGAAGTACAGGATGGTGGTGATGTACATGGAGATCGGCTGCTTCGTGTGCTGCCTGTTTGGCTGGATCCTGGTGTGTTCCACCCTTCCCACTGAGTACTGGACTTTCTCCGAGGTGAGCGATGTCGTGCTGACCACCTCCAACTTCTACTCCAACCTGTGGAAGGACTGCGTGTCAGACACCACAGGGGTGTCCGACTGCAAGGAATACCCTTCCTTGCTGGCCCTTCCTGGTAGGATACTCAGAAAACTTCAAAATATCACAACATTACTTTAATTTTTTATCAAGCTTAAAACTAGTTGAAAAGATTTAAGGACTGTGAAAGTATTACTGGGGTGGGAGAGGGGCTGAATTTTTAAATAAATTTATATTTTTTTATTTTTTAAATTATTTACATTTTTTTTTTTTCTTCTTCTTCTTTTCTTTGGACCCTCCCCTTGACTTAGGAAAAAAAACAATTTCCTCCATTCCATTATTTCAAATAAATATATATTAATAATTTGCACAGTCCCTTAATGAATTTGGCTCCATTGAAAGGTTTTGCATTGACAACCATTTTCTGTTTAGATCACACTGCAGTAATAAATAGATATTCCTTTAGGTAAAGTGCTTTAAATGCATTTATTACTCATTTGGTTCATTTATTTGAAAAACTTTTAAGCAACATTTCTGTTTCACCGGTTTTCTTTCAGCGTTCCTACACGCCTGCAGAGGGCTCGCTGTCTGCGCCGTTATCACTGGTTTCTTCGGAGGCGTCCTCACAATCATAGGGATGAAATGCACTAAAATAGGCGGATCAGAGATTGTCGATGCGAGGGTGACCTTTGCAGGCGGTATAACCTACCTGGTTTCAGGTAAAACATATTTTTGTTGTTTTTGAGTTTAATTAAACTTGAAAATTATGCACTAAGGATGTTTAAAGTTATATATTTTGTGATAGGATTCTGTGGTATGATCACCTACTCATGGTGGGCCAACAAAGTCATAACAGAATTCTTGGATCCAAATTTCCTAGCACAGAAGTGAGTACTTTTGAAGGAGTATGTTTATTATTACAAGTTCCCTGGAAGTGATATTTAAAAAATAGGGATAAAATAAAGTGCAGAAATACTAAGCATAACTCTTCGAAATACCTCAATACTTTCTGTTCAGATATGAACTTGGAGCTGCAATTTTCATTGGCTGGGGTGGCTCCATCCTTCTTCTCTCTGGAGGGACAGTGCTGTCTTACTTCTCTGGAAATGGTCTAACATCAAGGTAAATATAAGACCTCTATATTTCACTTAAACTGTTGTATTGTCTCTGTAATCTTTATTTATGACCATGACTAGCTGTGTTGCTTACCATATAAAAGCCAAACAAATTGATTTTGTTTTTAAATGAGTAGACAAATTTAGATGAATAACTTCACCATGTATTTCCTGTTTCAGTAATGTCAACAGTTCTGCAGAAAGCTCACGTAGAGCAGCCACTTATGCCTCTGCCCGGACCAGACGGACCCACATGCTGCCGGCCTCAGCGTCCAGAGTGACAATGGTGCCGCCGTTGTTTTATGAAGGCAGGAAGAGCCAAGCAAGAATAGCAACCAGTGCAACAAGGAAAGCCAGCGTCACCTTCAACAGGGACAGCTTTGTCTGAGCCTGAGGGGACTTCTGAACTAGAAAAGTTACTTTAAAGATTTAAAAATCTACTTGTGTCTACGACTGGTATCAATCTTCTAATCAAACTCATGGCAAGAAAGCACATAAGCATATTTACCAAAAAGTCAAACACTTCCTTTAATGAGGTTATGCACGACTGGAAATATAAATTCTGTTACTAAAGTAAAGCTAAGTAATCTTGGGGGAATTATTGGAATTGTTGGGGCTTTGTAAACTACAGAGTGTGGTCTAGACCTACTCTATCTGTAAAGTGTCTCAAGATAACTCTTGTTACTATAAATAAAATGTAAAATTTAAATTAATCCAGACCCTGCAATAAGGCTGTGTTGTTGTTTTTAAAAACTTTGTATTTATGGCTGTTTTTGTCTTTCATCAGGGAGAACCTTTGATTCTTCCTATCTATCTGCCTGCTTTGTGTCTTAGGTTAATTCCTTGTAGCCATTATTGATCATTCTCGTGACTTAGAGATCACCAGAGATACTATGAATACAAAACAATATTACCATCTTTTTTTGTTAATTAGTTTTTTGTTGTTAAAACCTTTTAATTTTAATTCAGCGTCCCTATGTTTCCTTTCCTTTTTTTTCTGTCAATTTTCATATAGTTGTTCTGCACTTGAACTTCTTCTAAGTCGCCTGAAGATGGCACTCAAAATCAGACAATCCAACAAATGACAATGATGTTTTGTATACTTATTATCTATGGTGATCTATTAGTCACATTAGTGATCACTGGTCAACCTCAGATTTCATCCTGATAAATGTTATATAGCTGAAAATGTTTGGGAAACAGAGCATGGAATGATGGGTGAACAAAGATATTTAAGGAAGCCAACGCTGCCAGAACAGGACGCCGACACAGCAGTCACTTCCCATAAAAAACAGTTCTACAAATGAGCTTCATGGCCAAGACAGGCAGCCAGAATGAAGCACTGACATTGAGGATTTTATGTCTGCAACGAGACAGTGACTTTTAATTGACTGTCACACATGTAGGTAACCACCTACATGTGGTGGCAGTGGTGGAGAAAGTATTCAAGTTATTTACTTATGTAAAAGTAGCCAAACCACACTATAAAAAACAATGCCCGTCAGCATTTTATTGTCACATTTTTGTACTTTAATGTTGTATTTGGTCGAGGTGAAGCTAATTATTAACTACTTCATGTACTGTTGGATAGTTTTATCTTTCTTTTCTTTTTTACTCTAACCTTGCTTTAAACAATAACTGATTGCTTTGTTTTTATTTGTATGTAAAGTATATTTGAGGACTTTGAATAGTGCTATATAAGTCTTATTTATCATTATTATTAAATCAGAAAATGAACTAGTCACAGCTGTTAATCTGCCTTTACATTACAATCCTATAGCCATGATCCCGAAACGAAGACACTGGAGGGAAGGACCAAAACATGAATGATGAGTGAATGATTCTATGTCACTGTTACAAACTCTGCACCCTGTTTGTTAAGGAATTGTTTTGTAGCTAAAATTCTGTACAGCGATTTAACTTGAAATGCTTACATATGGGTATCTATTTGTTTCATAAAGCATTTCATATATTGAACGACCTTTCAAAGATACTGTTAAATATAATAACAAATATCATTTTTGACGTAAGGTCTGCAGAGCAATAGCTAACACGGACCTAATGTTAAAAATTATGTGATAAGAAGTCTTGCATGACTGGAAATGTGAATTATCTTATTAAACCAAAGAGTGAAAACAATGATAATGTGACAAATTCATAATAAATCAGTTTGGGTTATTCTGATTGTGCCCAGATTGTTTCATGTAAAAATTAAGTTCAAGTATGTATTCCACAAAGAAATCTTTTATTGCTTGTATAAATATTTGCTATACAAAATCCCATCTCATTGCTTCATTTAACACATGAAGGCATTATAAAATTTGATGTACAAAATTTTACACAAACTACATACAGCATCTCATTTGAAGTGTAGGTTATAATTCAGTTAAACGAAACAAAGACTATTTAGAGTTAAAAACTAAAAATAGTATAATCTAAGGCAAGCAAAGAACTGGCACAAGGCATTAGGTGAGACGGCTCGATCGAAGCTGTAATCTAATTTATCTTTAACACATTTATTAGATGGTCTTCTTTTCTATACAAATGTGTGAATCCAAAGTCCCTTTGTTAAGTATTGCTCTCTCTATCATAGCTTCCCTATAATAACAGTATGAAATATGGCATTTGGCATATGGCATGGACTGTAGGTGTCAGAAGAGTTGACTGAGGTCTTTTGTGTCTGTGCTTTGCGTAGAGCTACATCACCTGATCAGCTGTAGTGTTTATTGTTATTTATTGCTAATGTCCTCGGAGTCGCTGATGTCACTGAGGGAGCACAGGCTGCTCTTTAGGGTGCTTCCTGTTCCCGCTTCAGTCAGACCTGCCGGGCACAACACAGACAGCCGTGTTTACTCTACTGCTTTACAGACAGGACAAGTCTAAAATAATCACTGTGACTTATTATAGAACCGCATCTATATGTAATGTAATTTTATTTAACCCTTGTGTTGACTTTGGGTCACATTGGCCCGTTTAAATTTTTATAATAATAATTTTCGTTTTATATCAGAAAATGTTGGACGTAGAAATAAGCGCTGAAAATGTGTAGAAGAAAAATTAAAAAATTTTAAACGTTGGAAAAAGCAAAAACAAATTGTGAGAAAGGCGTCACAAATGTCAGGAAAAAAAAGTGTTTTTTTCAAGGTTGAAACAAAGACAACACAAGGGTTAAACGGGGACAATGCACAGTTAAACATTAACCTTGTATAAGAACAAGGAGAGACACATTGTACCAGGTTGTAGCACAATTGCTATTTTCCGCCTGTAGTCCCTGGGCAGGTAGGGAAATCAATAAATATTCAATGCAAGTGGATTACAAAACATCTGAACATGTATACAATTTTACAAACACATTCCTATGTCCTGTGTCGGGAGAGTATTGCACTGATTTATGGCCGCAAAAGTAAAGGATGAATACTCCAAGATGTCCTCCTATATTGAAGTTATTTCTGGAACTGACCTGATTTGGCACCCCTTCCTGTGGAGGTTCCCCAGACACTGGTGCTGGGTGAGTCCAGGCTCTTCCTCATTGGTCCAGAGCCCTGAGCTGGTTTCGACGTCTCCGGTTTGTCCTCTAAGGAGGAGACCACCCACTCACTGCTCTCCTCTAGATCTGTGTACTGTCACCACATACAGAAACATTATTCAAACATTTAACCATGCAGTACAACCTGCACGAGGCTGACGTTTGTTCCCACTACTTAATGATATCAAATGAGCTAGCAACTTTGTACACTGAAGTTATGCACTGAGGTTCCATCATAGAGTGAATCTCACCGTGAGTTTCTGAATCATGTCCTTCCTCTCTGGTAAAATGCTGACGCCCCCTGCTGGTTTCTTTATCGCTCTCTCTGCAAACTGCTTCTCCATTTTTCTGGCCAGGTCATTGATTTTGTTCTCTAGGAGAAACAGACAAGTCATTAAATACACAAATGTGTTACGTTAACTCATTCATCCATTCATTACTACAGTTTCCATTACCAATTAATTATCTGATGATTTCTCAGATTTGAGGTTTTTATAGACTATGAGGACAAACAAAATAATGACAATAATGACAAAATAAACGGTGCCTGGCAGGAATGAAGTGCAACATAAGTTACTAACATTCTTCAAGAAGACACCTATTTTACATTTACATATCTGACATTACATATCTTTCGGGCATACTTAGTTACTCAATTAGTTACTTAGTAATTAAATAAGTTGGTTGTGTTTGTTGATGTTTTAAAAAGTCTTTTCACTGAAAACAGCTGAAAATTATGCTATGAGAACCAAAAGAGTAAAGTTGTTGACTGGACAGCTAAACAAGAAGCTGAAACTCACTATAAAGCTCCATAAAGCCGAGGGGAGCTGCAGATTCAGGTGAGAATTCTCTGTAGGTACATCACCAGCAGCAACCCCTTTCACATTGTCACACTTTGTTCCATTGTCATTTCACTCATTAATAAAAACATTGATTACAGGAATGTTGCTGGCCAGATTCTGGCAAATATCAAACAGGAGAATTAATTGAACTCCACATCTTCCCTGAAAAGCCCTGGCTACCTCTCTTCAGCTTAGCATCATTGAATCAACTGAATTCTGGAAAACCAGGCCAAACATACCATCAAATGGAAAACAAAACAAAACCTGGACTCCATATACTTAAATATAGTTAAATAAGTCAATCCTGTGGGTCAACATGAACTCATATATCATCTCAAAATTTGAGATCTATCATGATTCAAAAGAAGTCCGTTTATGACGTTGAATGACACTAAAGACTTTTTAAAGATTCACTGGAACTCTGGATGCATACTCTACTTGTGTGACTAACCTGAGCTAAAATATCTAATCTAATATCAACAGGAAAATCTAATTTTTCTATATTTACTAATCAGGACAAACATCGCAAACTACCCTTTGCACTATTAACAAATGCAACCATTTTATGACTGCATAGAGGCAAATTATTTTGATGTATGCTTTGAACTGGCAGTTTGGAGAATGGAAAACTTACCCATGCCAAAGTTTCTCTTATCCACGTTGCCGTTCTGGTCTTTGTAAGTCTGGAGACGCTTTGGGTCGATCTCCTGCAGCTCGCTGACTTCGGACCACTCCTCCTCATCACTCTCCATCTTTGTGACTGTAGTCCTGGTCATACCGCCCACTGGCCCCCTGGCCTGCTGGGGGTTGGAGGAGAATGAGTGGCTGGCTGGAGCCGGCCTAGCCTGGACTGGACTGGCTTTGCTTGCTCTGATTTGGACCTGGTTTAGTCTGGGCTGTGGTGATTTGCCCCTGTGGTGTTTTTGGCGCTCCTCCTCCTCCTCCTCCATGTCTGTGTCCTCTTCTTCAGATTCTTCATCTGAACTGAAAGGAGGGGTCCTCAAGAATCACAGAAACAGTTTTTTTTTACTAATTATTCAACATTTGTTTTTCTTAAAGCTATATAAAATATTAACTATTTAAGATTTTGTCAGACATAATTTGTAACCAGCACACGGCAACAAATGTTATCTATACACTTTTATTATATATATTATATTATATTATTTTGTTACTCTCCACAGCCTGTTGCACTAGTGTCACAAAGGTTTGATTCTAAGTTTGAGTGTTAACAATAACTAGCTAGTTTCACACTAAACTCACCGCTTTGTTGCTCATACTAAGTCAACTAAATAATAAAGATAAAGCAGTGGCAAGTGTGGTTACAGTTTTCAAAAACGTTCGCTGCAATAAAATGGTGGGCCGAAAATAGTGGCAGTGTGGTAAGACTAATTCTGAGACACGCACGACAGCGCTCTCTATGCCCTGGTGACAGATTGACAGACTGGAGGTTATAGGGACGGTTTGGGAGGGGAATGGGAGATAAGGAGGGGATTTATTTTGTGTGGTGTGTAAAACGTTGTAATGTAAATAGGAATAATAGGTTTGGACTTGTTTTTACAATTGAAATACATTTGTTGTTATTACTGAATGAGTAGGCTACCTAAAAAAGGTACCAATGGGTAGCAGTACCAAATTCCAGATACTGGTATCGGTACAAAGATTGAACAGGAAAACAGAGTACTCAACTTGAATGCATGTTGCTTAAAAGCTATAAGCGAGTTGATTAAATGTTATTTTGTTAATGCCAATTGTTCCGGACCTTGAATAAAAATCAGATGCAGACCTTTGAGTAATAAGTTTGAGAGCCCCTGGTATATGTAATGTATTCTCATTCAATCCTTGTAATTTGATTATCAGGACACATGTTAACACCAATGAAACATTTATGGAGAACGACAATCAACCACTTCATTTTATACACAGTTTGTTCTTTACTTGGATGCGAAGGTCCTCAGAGCGGCCTTGGGTGTAGATGTCTTGGGTTGGGTGGTGGCCTTGATCCTTGGTGCCAGCTGGGGGGTCTTGGGCTGTTTGACTACAGGTCCAGACACCACCTGGGTCACTCTGGAGGGCAGGCTACTGGATCGAGGGCGGATCTGCAACACTGCACGCAGAAAAGAACAGATAATATAAACACAATTAGCGGATCAGTAACTGACTGTGTCAGAGCTTAAATCAGCTAATGTGGCGGCAAACAAGCTTTCCCAGATTAGACGCATAGTGTTGGATGCACATGCGGTCAGGACCAATTACAAGCCGCTAATGCAAAAGTGGATGACAAGCTAGCACAAAGTAAAGCATACAGTGTGGTTATTATTGGCCTGTGGGCAGAGTAAGAAATAAGCGAGACCATCTCATGTGCTAAGAGGCTTTTTGATGACTCACCTTGAACCGATTGTCTGGATCTGGCCTGTGACTCAGGAGCAGGGTCGCTGCCTCTCCTGTGACCGCCCAGCTTCTGCTCCACAGTGCTGGTTATCTCCTCCCGATGGCGCCAGTACTCAGGCATCCCCTTTGCAATGCTCTGCCGCTTCAAATGCACCCTGGCCAGGATGGAGGCGAGCTCTTTGTCCTTCAGACCACTCTGATCCTGAGGAGAGGTAGAGGACATTATGAGCAATAGTTACAAAACAGGTTCAGTAAAAGAACATTTAAGAGTATTTTCTTTCTGTATGTTGTACAATGGTTCTCACTCCTAAATTCCACCAGGCTTTGCACTGCATTATATATAATAATACAATAAACAATAGCGGCCACTTAAGACAGTCGTCCCAGAAGTATGCGAGAAGCGCCTCTAAAAATATGCACCAGGTATATTTTTGATGCTCCTGGTGTGGTATGACGCATGGCGGCTGATGGAACAAAACTGGAATGCAGGGCATCGTCGCCTGGTGGAATTTCAGAGTTAGGCTTCCTGAATCTTACTTGAAAGTGTGAACTTACAGGCTTGACTCCCAGGTTCTCCAGCTTCTCAATAACAGCCTGCTCAAGATCTGGCCGCATCTCTTTCTTGATGTTGGGGTTCCTTTTTAGAGCACTGGTGGTCATCCTGTGCTTCTTCTCTGGTACAGGCTCGGGCTTCTTCTCCACTGGCCTCCTCTCAGAGAAGCTGCTTGAGTCTGTAAAAGAAATCTCACGCAAATCAGGCATGTATGGATAATTAGGCTCCAATTACAGGCAGCAGAGGCATAAAGAAGAAAAAAAGAGCATGCATTTGCCAACTTTCACAGCAAGCTCCATGCCAAATGTTTAGTTGGGTAGATGGATGTGACTGTAGTTGGGCAGGCAGAAGAGGAGAATGCCTACAAGTTTATTTGCAACAAGATGGCGGATTGATGAAATGATCAGCAATGCTGACGTGGCAGGCATCAACGAATGTCAACAATCAGCTTGCTTTCCAAAAGGTGTGGACAGAGATGACCTCAGTCCCGACACAGACTGATGCATCCATGCAGACAGCATGCAGTCGACCGGCTCTGTTGGTTTTATTTCCTGTTTTACCTTTCTCCTCCTCTGACAGCTCCTGTATAGGATCCAGCTTAGGAGCAGAGACTGGCTCCTCTAATTGGACAGCACATGAGGTCAATGGTCATTGAAAGTCAGGGAGTCAGAGAAAATATGTGTTAAAAAGAGAGGAAAGGTACTAATGTGGTGACAGCACTGTTTTATTCAGTTTGCTATCTGAAATGTAAATCCTTCATGCATGAAAGCACATGCGCAGCCTCTGTTGGGGTGACAATGTTTTTATATTCTTATTTCCTTATGACAGCTGGCCTTTTACTAACTTACCAAGTACAACTCTTTTTGGTTTAGGCTCTGGAGCTGGTGCACTGGTGATGACTGAAAAACAGAATGTGATGAATGTATTAATATCATACACGCAGTTTCCTTCAGTGAAAAACGTTGCTGATGAAAACATAACAAGGAAAATCCATACCTGGTACTTCCACTATTTTGGTGGGTGGATTTGAGGAAATATTCCTTATCTGGTGAAAGAAAAATGAGGACTTGTTATATCTGGTCATTTTTTGTCAGTGGATCAATATAAAAAATATCAGGGAGGAATGGAACAAGAAGCAGCAGCCAGTGTAAGCTTGTAGATGAAGAGTTAACAGCGTGTACCTCTAACAAACTCCTTTCACCGTTCCCTGCATTTGTGTGGAAAACTACCCTTGCTGTGTTACACCAGGAAATCAGATTGTGGTTCATGGCATGATGGAAATAGACCAATTATTGACTGACTTGTTTATTGTTGTATTTCTATATTTTTGAAAACTAGCTGCTCAAAGCGTGTCTGCTGCCCCCAGAATTCTGGAACCTGTAGTTTTAAACCGTTACCACTAGTAACCATGGGGGAAATACAGAACTATTCCAGGAAAAGCATCAGCTTCCCGTGCACTGTGGTTCCTGTCAAATGTACAGTATCATCATGTCTCAATACAACACAATCTGAGCCCATGAAGCAAATACAGGATATCCTCAACAAGGGCTGACCCTCCGCCTCACTTCCTCTCCAGACATAATCACACTGGGCGGTGCTGGCTGTGTGAGAGGGAGTCAGTGCTAACCTGCTCCCTCTGAGCCCGGATGGTTTGCTCCTTCTCCTGCAGCCTCCTGCTCATCTCCTGCTGCAGCCTGTGGCTGCTCTCCTGGTGCTCCGACACAGACAACTGCATTCTGCTCAACTCGTTCAGCAACTGGAAGATGACAGGAAGAAGATGCATTTTCCAGTTTCCAACACATTTCTAACTAAACCTTGTTAAATATTTCACTTATAGAGTACTAGTTTTAATTGCATTATATGACAAATAATAAAACATATAGAGATGTTACTGATACCAGTATCGGAAAAACCTCCTCATACTGCCTAAAATGCTGGAATCGGTATCGTACGTAATTTAGCCTAGAAGAAAAACTACATTAAAAGTAGTTTGTTCTTTTTCCGTTATGACTGACTGTCAAACTGTATCATAAAAGAAAGATCTATGGCATTCATCGTTTGCGTTTGTTTCACAAAAAGTCAGGCCGTACAACAAAGATAAAAATCATATCACACCCATACAGGGATAGTAGTATAGAGATGTTAAAAACATAATACAATGTATGACACCATGGTATCAGATCAGTACTTGTATCGGAAAGCAAAAAATGCTATCGGAACATCTCTAAAAACATACTTGATTCTTTTCAGACTCGTGTTGGGCCTTTATTTCCTGCAGCCTGGATCCCCACTTTTTGTCCTAGAAGAGAATATTTTTTGTACTTAAAATAACTTAATTCACATTTAGGTTTGAAACCAATATCTCCCCTCTACACTAACCTGTTTCTTCATTTGATGTTCCAACTTTTGCATGGCTTGTATCTGCATCTCTCTGTAGTTGTCCAGATCTCTCTCGGGCTGCGAGTGAACAGGGCTTGCTGGTTTTTCATGCCTGGCTGTCTGATTCTGATTTGCTTCCTTTGAATAAAAATACATGTGAAATAGTTAAAAAAAAAAAGAGGTATGGATAGAAGCTATCCCAAAAACCAAATGAATATGAAATCTAAAGAAGCTGCTAATGGGATTATCCAAGTATCATTTTCATACATTGAGAGCTTGAACATTTCGGGTGTAAAGAAACTCCATCTCCCTGCGCATGCCATCCCTGCTGTCTTCTATCTTTCTGTCCATGCGTGCCATCTCCTCAGCCTTAAAACGGTCCAATTCTCTCAGCAGGTCCCTGTGCATGGACTGCTGCTCTTTTTCCTGGAATCACAACAAAATAGAAAAGAGCTCAGTCACTATAAACCCACAAATGATTGGTATAAAAGTAGAAACTTAAATATTCTTTCAAAAGTTTTATTTTTAGGGTTACTCAAAATCAGGTGTTTAACCAACAGCCCAACGGTATTTAGTTTACCATCATATATGACAAAAGATATAACAACTAATCAATTCACTGACCAATCGTTTCAGCTCTGTCTCAATGGTCTGGTTTTCCTACCTGAGCTGTTTTGGCTTGCAAGTCCTGTTGCTGCTGAACAATCTGCTCCTTCAGACTGTTGATCTCCAATTTAAGGCTTTCAATCTGAGATTTCTTCTCACTGTCTGACCGCAACTCTGGAATAATGTAAGAGAAAAAAAACAATATATTGTATGTAATGGTACAATGCGAAGGAACCGGCAAAGACTTGCTAATTTTGGACCCTGGGTATAGCCCTACAAGACTCCATCCTTAAATGCTGTAATGTGTCTTCCAGGTAAGTGATTTATCTGACTCCTACCTTTAGTATAGTATTATCACTCTCTCTCTCTCTCTCTCTCTCTCTCTCTCTCTCTCTCTCTCTCTCTCTCTCTCTCTCTCCCTCTTCTAAACTGCTCAGCAAACCTTCATGACTGGCCGACTTACCAATCTCATACTCGTCAGGGTGGCGGCGCTGCATGTGATTCTGGAGAAACGAGGAATTGAGGAAGGATTTATCACAATGTGGACACTAAAAGAAACAAACACAATACAGGCATTAATATATCCCCCTGTGCATTTTTGAAAATGGGAGTAAATCTCAAGCAACAAACACTAGGGTAACACTGAAAGGACAGCAACTAAATAAAACACACACTAATAGACAAAACACAAGCAGATGAAGAAAACATCACCAACTCACAAGCACATCGAGAAACACAATGATCAGTTTGACAACACATAAGCAGCAGAACAATATTTGCTGCAAATATAGAAAAAGAAAACAAGTACAGAAATGATGATGTTGTGTTTATTTGCTAATTGTCTCTGTATTTGGTTGTGTTTTTTATAGTTGCATGTTGTTACGCTGCAGAGGTTTGAAAACGTGAACTGTATTATTCAAATGGATGGATAGTACTGTTCAAGGCACAGTGAGTCAGTGTAGTTAGGCTGCAATTAACACTTATTTCTATGATCTATTAATCTGCAGATTTTCTTGATTATTCGATTAATCGTTTGGTCTTCAAAACATCACAAACATCCATCATAGTTCCCATGAAAACTTCAAAACTTCACTTCAATGACCGACGAGGAAAGGCCGCAAAGCTTCACATTAGAGGAGAGTGAACTGTTAATCATCAACTAATTGTTTGGGCTCTAATATAAAGCACACTGCCTTTTTAATTTCTGTGTCTGAATTTTCAGCGTGAAACGTATGCACTATATTTTGCGGTCAAAAATTCAGAGAATGAAACAAAAAAGTAGTGTCTGTAGTATGTACACTACTTTCTGCTAACAATCCCACAATGCAATGCGTCACATTTCATAGTCCAAAAACTACTGGGGACCTATTATATAGGGAGTAGTAAATGAGGTTTCAGACAAAGCCCAGTTTGACGCTGAGATTCTGCTGAATTCAGGCATGTGTTCTTCAAACAGACACATAGCGTGAGTGATGTTGATTTGCTCCCTGCTGCAGGCGTCACTACACTTCAGCTCACTAACACTTAACAACTAGACTAGATGATGTCTATGCTACACACACCCACACACACCCACACACACACGCTACATTTAACTCTGCCCGCTGATTATGCCTGTGACTTCATTCAATGTTAAACCTGCTGCTACTGATATCTTGTCACAACATACGGCTGCCAAGATTCAAAGGCTGCCACATGACACGGAGAAGAAGTGTGCCGCTACAAGGAATAAGTCTGTAAGTGATGCAATTAAATTAAGGGGTTTGGAATAACTGTGAAAATTGCGAGTGGAATTAGTGGAAAGTCTTCAAGTGAGAGCTCTGTGTGTGTGTGTGTGTGTGTGTGTGTGTGTGTGTGTGTGTGTGTATTTGGTAGAAACGTCGAGCCATGGCAAGCAACAAATGCCAAAGGTCCTCAAAACAACACAAACCTCTCTATCAATTATTGAGCCACCTCTGTTAGCTGAGCTTCTGGCGCACACCTAGCAACCACATGCTGTCATGACACACTATATCTGTTGCCTTGGCAACCGCTTGGTTAGGTCAGCTGCAGCCATACACTTGAAGAACAGAGGGAGATTTTTGATTTGGGGTATAAATAACCTAAAATGTAAGTGAGATATCTAACAGACACAATTACAGGCAGAGGGATCCAACAGATAAACCAACAGTATGTCAAACACGCACGTCTTCAACAATACTAAAGAGGACAGAATGCTCTACAAGGTCATATGAGGGTGGGGGAAGTGGGAGTCAGCCGGTCATCTTGATGACTGCTGCTGTTGTCACCCTTTTGTAAGTGGATTGAAAAAACGTATTGCTGCCAATGACACCATCTGTTCTGCAGCTAAATCCTATTCTTCCAGTCTCAAAACAGAGCTTATTATAACCACACCAAAACAATGCTGCCACAGCAGGTTTTTACAGTGCATAACAACCATTTCAGGACCAATATATTGTCAGGCTCTGATACAAGCCTTCAACCAATTTCCTTTTTTTCCTCCAAACCCTGGTGTGAAATGCACAAAGCCGGAGCTGTGAATAGATCTTGGGAACGATGACAATGTTGGGGCCCCTAAGAAGGAGGAGCGTAGGGGGTGGGGGTGATGAAGCTAGCTGTCGGCTTGCCAAACATATGTGAGATGCAAATGGTAACCGATACCCACAGAGTGTGAGCGTTTAGCGTGTCAGCGGTACCTTATGGCTGCTGCTGATTCGTGGCGTGAGCATGGACTGCTGGGTGCGAATAACCCTCCTCCTCTGCTTGAGCTCGGCAGTCAGTGTCTTCACCTTCTCATTCTGCTTCTTCTGCTGAGCCAGCAGCTGCTCGCGGTCCCTGTCAGCGGCCGCCAGCCGCTCCTCCACTGCACGCAGGTTGAGGGTGAGAAATTCCTGACAGTGGAGGAGCCACTCCACTGTGAGCTGGGCCAGCTGCAAGAGCTTGACCAGAGCTGGGTCCACAGGGCACTGGCACCGCTGACATCGCTCCCCATCCAAGCTGCAGAATGTGACACTGCTGATGTGCTCCTGCAGGGCGTCCACATCCAGCTGGCTCACCACCAGGTCTATGTCCACGGCGTTAATTCGCCGCCAGTCCACGCTCTCCCTGCGCGGGCGGAACTTGAAAGGAAGGATGGTTGGGGCTCCGCTGGATGGAGTCATGCTGGATGAAGGTACAGAGTGCTGGCTGAGTGGGGAATTCAGGAGGGATGGGACCCCTGCTGATGAGTGGGTCCCCTGGGTGTCACTGGTGTAGGGGTAGTATGCTCCGTTGTGAAATGGCTGAAACAAAGACCAAAGAGATGCTTTAAATCCGCATTTACACTGTGCAAATTTCAACAATTCACATTTAGCATAACATATACACGCTACACAATCACAGGAAGAGAGAGAAAGAAAGAAAAAAAGACAGCCAGCAGCATCTGCTTTGAGGTAAAACAACAGAGCACAGATTCCACCACTGTCGATGCAATCTCCATCTACCTATTACGCTGTTGCTGTCCTGATGCAGCTGTGCTCTCCTTACCATCTTCGACTGATTATGCCTTTACGGAGAGAAAGAAATCGAAGAGCCGTTGTTCCTCTCCGGTTCCGCCCCCTTGCAGGCAGCTCAAAGCGACAACGCCGAGGCTGGGCGTCCGCCACGTTACCATGGAGACAGAGACTAACGTCCCTGGAGAGAGAAATGTTATCAAAACACTGCATGCAATCAGCAAATGTTTCCCTACAGTGTGTGGGAGATGGACTAGCTAGCTACGTCCTGTGGGAAAGACAGCAATGCATCTTAAAGTCGCCCACTCGACTTAAAAAAGCCAATAAACGCAACCTAATTTACCTGCAAATGAGCACGAGGAGGTTAAGCGAAAATGGTTTCCTTGCTAACAGCAAATAGCGCTAACGGAAATTTCTTGGCATCACGTTTCCCAAACAATCACTTCATGTTGGGGCAGGCTTTTTATACCCTTGCTTGACCTAAACATAAACAATGGCACACATGCTTGAACTTGTCTAAGCAACGGTTAAGATGTCGTTTTAGGTACAAAACATTCCACAAACTGTCAGTCAAGTAATGATAGTTACGTTAACGTTTTTTCAAACCTCTAACGTTAACGTTACTTGCATGGCTAGCTAACGGACATTTTTTAGTGAACGTGTTGGGCAAAACTTTAAACAACGTAACTACAACGGTATTATATATCACCAACAATTGTGAATTTTAAATGTTGTAAAATACTGCAGGACTTCATTAAAACAACTTACCGGAGGGTTTGTGTTACTAATTCACAGCCTTTGGACAAGTTTTCTAGCAACGGGACCCCAGGCGATTTCAGGGTGACGTAGCTGCTGGTCTCCACATTCCTAAATCCCAGTTTACAAAAACAAAAAAGACCGCCATAAAGCTAACGGCAATGACGAAATAAACTTCCGGTAATTACCTTCAAATTAAAACGTTGATGAACAACTGAAAAAAATAAAATATTTTTAGGGTAGGGTTATTTCCCTGGCAAATGACTGCAGATAAAAATGTGTCAATGAATCTGGCACATACAGATATGCAATGTTTCTAAAAAATACAATTTAATTTAGATCTGTAAATACCTCTTAGTATAATACAGCTTAGATCATAGCCAAAGGGGAAAAACATGTTTTATGACATTTACACATGTTCTATTGGGCAATTAAATGCATTGCTTTACCCTTTTTCAAATCTGTCGTATGTCATTTGACATTTTGCATATATGATATGTTTTGTATCAATAAATTATATATTTCTATATCTATAAATTGGATTTGGGATATGTATATACTGTGGTTCTTTCAAATTATTTTTTCATACTTTGCATTGATACAGTATGTTACAATGCCATATATTCCCTTTTTAAATCTGGGTTTTAATCATGTTTGCTGCTGAAATGACAAAATTCCATCAGGGTACAGTTTGATCTTATTTTTGAAGCACATCTACCATTCTGAAAAGGAAAAGTCAATTTCAATGTAATGCATGAAGCCTTACCAGGGCCGAACCATTACTTTGAGGGTAATGATCCTCATTTCCGGTGGTATTGTGGCGACTTGACGCAGCTCGCAGTGAGGAGGGGGAAGGGAGAAACACGCTGGGGCTTAGAAACGGGGAGTCTGAATTAAAACAGGGATGAGGGAGTCGGGGTTGTAGACGGGCCCCACTCCAGTTGACGGAAACCGATAAAACATGATTAAAACGTTGAAAGCAGAGTAGCCCTACATGTTTAGATACTGATTTAACCACCGATACAGCCCGAGTGATGCAAGTGAAGATTTCTCGAAAACTTTGCGACAGTAGGCGCGCTGGTCTTGTGTAGCTATAGGCCTCCCCCTTCTGGTCGAAATAACCTGCTGCTGGGAAATCGGTTGATGGAGGTTACTTTATCCTTTATCACTTCTGTATACTCTAATAGGCTAATAATAACATCGTTTGGTTTGATTTTGCTAACAAACTGCAGCAGCTAGCCCCAGTACCACCTAACCCCTGTGATAACAGCACTGCTTTAACAATAGCAGAGGTGTGAAAACTAGCCTACTGACGGGTCCTTTACTTCCAAAAAAGAAAGAAAAAGTACGAAATAGTTCTCTATCACAAGTAAAAGTCCTGAATTCAAAATCATTCTTAAGCAAAAGCAAAAACACAGAGGTTTTATCATATGCAGCCTACTTAAAGTCTAAAAGTAAACGTTTTAAATAGCCCACAACTAGGTTCCCAAAGTAAGGGTCTGGCCCCTCCAACGGGTCACAAGATAACCCTGGGGGGACATAATATGATTAATGCCATAGAAAGTTCTGTTTCACAAATGCATTTAATTAAAAACACTTTTACGGGTGCCTGGATAGCTCAGTTGGTAGAGCGGGTGCCCCTATATAAAGAGTTTACTCCTAAACACAGCGGGCCGGGGTTCAACTCTGACCTGCAGCCCTTTGCTGCATGTCATTCCCCCCCCCCCCCCCCCCCCCCCCCCTCTCCCCTTTCATTTCTTCAGCTGTCCTGTCAATAAAGGCCTACAAATGCCCCAAAAATAATCTTTAAAACACATTTATGTAACGTAATGTTTACTTTTATATTGGATATTTTGACCTCTCTTGGGTCGCAAACAATTATTGTGATGAAACCATTTGAGAAGTTTAGAGGGAAATTGTCTCTTTGGTGGAACTGCTAATTCAATTCAATTCAATTTTATTTATAGTGTCAAATCATAACAGGAATTATCTCAGGACACTTTACAGATATAGAGTAGGTCTAGACCACACTCTATAATTTACAAGGACCCAACAATTCCAGTGATTCCCCCAAGAGCATGCATGAATGCGTAATGAACTGCTAACAACTCAGAGACATCTGAAACACGACAAGGAGCCCCAACTAGACATTGCTTTTTTTTTGTAAGGGGCCCAAGAAGGTTGGCAAAAAAATGCATTGTACTTTTAAAGTTTTTATTATAGAAAAGTACAATATTTCCATCCTTCCATGACTGTGGCAGCCACCCTAACATGTACACTATTTCACCAATGGAGGTCAGTAGAGCTCTGATCAGAGCTCTTGAGCCGCTGTGGCTTTATTGTGAAGGAGTGATGGCGATTCCTCCCTCCTGTCTTCCCCTCTGTGTCAGAGGAAATGCTGCCTACTGCTGCTGTGATGGAGAGAAGCCGCAGGAGGCGACACAGTCCCGGCTTTAATGGGGAGCAAAGCTCAGCAGGGTGGATCCACACACACTTGTCCATGCACTTACACTGCCTGTATTCACAGATCAGTCTTAAATTGTTCTTTGGATGTTTCTTTTTAAGCATAACATTAAAGAATGATTCACATTCAGGACAATGCAGGCGCTGGCTCAGCACTAAAACAAAGCGAGACAAAGTGTGAAGCTGGGTAGAGAGCGTTTTTTTTTTTTTTTTTTTTTTTTTTTTTTATCACACATTCTGTCAAGAATCAACATGCATTGGCACGTCCCACCGTGTTGAACTCTCCATCAGAGTCCCACTGCTGGAAGAGGCTGAATGTGTGCCATTTCCCCGGCCGGTCCCCAGACAGCTTCAGTCGAGTCCTGATAAATAGAGATTTTAATTCCTCTGGACAGGGCCTGTGACTGTCAGGATAGCCTGGGGCGGGCAGGGGAGGCTGTGTCCGGGTAAAGACAGGCAGCTCTCACCAGTGGCATCACAATGAGGTGGTGAAGTTCAGCTCTAGGACAAGATGCTGATGTTCTGCTTTCTGGACTCAAATCCTAGTTAGACTCTAGTTTTTTGTTCTCCTTCCTAGATGCTCCTACACTCACTGTAGCCTCAAGGCCAGAGTTATGATGTTTACTTGAAAATAAAATCCACACTTTTTGATAAGAGTTTACCAGAGCGAGAGACACACGCGCGGGCAGGGAAGTTGCGGCGTTGCATTAGTCATGCAGTAAAAAAGGAGCAGGGTGTGTGGAGGAAGAGGAGCAGACCTCTTGAGATGAGTAAGCACAGCCCTACACTCAATTTACGGCTTGATTTATGAGTTCATTTCCTGTGCGAAGTTCTCAGCAGGGGTGAGGTGGTATATCTTTCCCACTATAGGTAGCAGTAGCTCCACTTCCCAATCCCCCATGAGACCCACTCTCACCACTCTGGGTCTTAGTGGGACTATAAATAATGGCCACAGTAAGAAGTACACATTGAACACAGAGAGGAGAGGATGCCGAAGCATCTTTATTCATGAAGGAGGTTCTTATCTTCCCCTGCAGTGGACGAGATGGATTCAGACCCCTCTGCATACTGAAATGCTGTGTACAGATATCCTTACTGCGTTTCTGCTCTCAACATAAGCATCTGGAGATATTTTGATTATCAAAAGGTGAAAAGAAACCTTTGATACAGTTGTTGTTTTCTGTCCGTGTGCGTGTGTGCTCATGCAATTTATAAATCAGGGAGGGATGCATTCAAATATAGTGACTATCTTTCAAAACAGTTAAAGGAGATGCAGCTCGCGAGGAGGGGTGCAGAGTGAAACGCCACAGCGACACAGGAACAACAACAACAACTTTCTCGATGGTGTTTAAATGATTCTGTGTGGAGAAAAACTATGGAAGATTTAAAATGGCTAAATTCTAAAAAATCTAACCAAATGTTGAAGGGACATACACATTGTGACATTTATTTCCGTGTTAAGTATGCATTTACTGTGTCTCAACTAAATGAAAAACATGGTAAAAGGACAATTATTTAGACTGTTGTCTTTAAAAACTAAATTAATTGTTTATTATTGCACATGCATGTTTCATGCCAAATTCAAATCAAATCACAACACAGAAAACAAAGTGAAGAGCTGTATTGTGTTCTGGTCTGAATGCAAAGCATTGTCACTCATTGTCATGTAACGAAGGCGCAAGGGAGCCTTTTCTTCTTTTTAAATGAAAATGCATTGTCAATGCCAAAATAAAAAACAATCAACTGTCCAATCACAGCCTTGGGGCAGAGCTTAACATCCCCATGGATGTTTTATAAGTGCTGGATACTGGACTCCAAGATGGCACCCATTCACTTGAGTGAAAATTGCTTGCCAAGCCCATAATCCACACGGAAAAACTGGCAGCAAGGCAGCATGGCTGTGTCGTAGCCAGCTCTTTACATCCATCCATGGGTTTCATACATGTAGAGGAGAATAAGCTAATGCTAATAGATGTCCGCAAGGTACGTTTGTAGATATCTAGAATTGCCCAAAGGGCTGAATATAAGAGGGATGAATTCCACAGAACACGTTTCTACTCTTAAAATGGGGGGAATGACAAATGGAATATTTATTTATGCATATTTATATTAAGAATTATATTTGTATCTGTTTTTATGACTGTTTTGTGTATGTTTGTGTATCTGCACCTTGACCACCCAAATTAGTTTTCTGTGTTTTGCATATAATTGGCCTTTAATTTCAGTATGACACAGTAAATGCATAACAAAAAGGAAATACAAATGTGTGTTGTATTTCACTTTATTTAAAATCTTCCATAATGTCAAAGTCGGACAGGCTTGTGTTTGTTAACGCTGGCAGATGTGGGTGCATGGCAGTGCCAGCCTGCTCCCTTTAACACGACGAGAATCCAGACAAATGGATGTGTCAGCTCGCCACTGCCCGACCAACTTGAAGCCGAGCGGCAATCTAGCCTACAACTGCCCACTGGTTTTCATCTCAGACACTTTGTTGTCTATTTTCAACGAGGCAACCGCATGGGTCACAAGTGGTGAATCAGCCTTGTGGGAAGGAGAGATGAAAGAGTGCTGCGGTGGGGGAGGGGGGAAAGAGAGAAGCATCCCACCGTTTGCTTTCATTGTCCCCTATGAAAGGTGCTCAGGTCAGAAGAGGAACCAGCACATAAGAAGTATATATATATATATATATATATATATATATATATAGCCAACAAATGATGAGGTTTGCACTGATTTTTTCTCGTCCTCCCACTGAGCTATGAAGTCCGAGCTCCATAGGGGAAATCAGCCACAGCAGCAGCCATGGAAAGACAGGTACTGGAGATTGAATATGTGGAGAGCGTAATGGATGATGAATGTGCTCACAGGTATAAAAACTTAACTCAGACTTTAATGTAAGACAGTACCAAACCCTGCGCATTTCCTCAAGGAGCATCCAATGGATTATGGTTTGTAAACGTTAAGGCATCAAACTTCTTCACGGGGCAGCCATTTTGAACACATAAGGCTGGGGTATGCTTGAAATGAACTGGTTCCTTCAAAGTGTCGTCAAAACACAAAAGAGCTTTTTAGAACAGTCGCACATAAAGGCAGGGTGAAAGCTTGCGGTAGAAAAGGGCGAGACACGGTAATTGTTCAAATGTTATAGGAACATGCGCACTTTCCAAGTCTCTCCTCAAGGCATTGGCGTTTGTTGTGGTCAAGGGCAAAACTTTGTGTTCAACATTTAGGGGGTTGAAATCTCCACGTTTTTCCACATCAAACACTTCATAACAATTCATTTTCACTTAATTTTCCATTTTGGTAAATTTTTGTGCAACAATTTGTGCCTTTTCTGCATCCATACATGGTGCAAACATTTTTATTTATGTAAAGGAAATTTTAATAGGTTTCTGGGGTGGTTGCAGTGGTCAGTTTTGATTATTGGGGGGTGTTCTAACCCCCCCTGTAAATTACGCCTATGGTAGTAGTTATTTATACCCATGAAAAGTTATAGAAGTAGTTGTGAAGAATGAAAAATGAGAGCCAACTATCCTGCCATTGGGTTGCAACAGATTCTCACTCCTATCTCATAAAATACAGACGGTTGCAACAGATTACATACATACACAGCAATGCTCCTCATAATCTGTTTCCTATCTTTAACATATAAGCATCGATGCAATTCATCATTTATGTCACCTGCTTGAGAATAAAATTAATAAAAAGATTTTGACAAAGCTTTAAGATATCTGTCTATGAGCTTGTTCTGCCATAATTCCAATACAAAGAAGGCATATGGAACTGTACTGATAGGCAACATTCAAAACATTCTTAATCAACATCTTTTTCCAGAATCACTATAGCTTACCAGTTACTATTTACTGCCCTGCGATTAGTTTTCACTGGAACCTTCTTACAGAAAAAATAAAATAGTCCTCATGAAAACTGCTCCATTTCATTCACCTACATTGTATTTGGGTGGAGACAGAAACCTCAGTTACAGATATCTCAAAACTTGTGTAAACAAAATCCTATTCCTAATACAACTACAGTACCTGCATGGATAGATACTACTACAGGTTAATGAGAAAATATTTTTTCTTGTTGGCAATTTGGGTGAACTGACTCAAGTAAGTTATTTCTGTGCCAATGACAACTTTATAATATTTAGGGAACTTGACATTTTGGGAACTACACATGCAGTAGTTAGATGAGAAAAAAATATTCTTATTAAATATGAAGCCAGAACAAGAGATGGTTAGCATAACTTCGCATAAAGACTGGAAGCAGGTGGAAACAGCTTGTTGGTGACGCCACACAAGACAAAGACTCTCCCTGTCTATGTTGTGACATATATATATATATATATATATATATATATATATATATATATATATATATATATATATATATATATATATATATATATATATATATATATAATATATAATCCATGAAGCTAAAAATCTACAAGAGAGTGTTGTTGTACAGCTAATCTTCATCCATTGTTTACATGCTGATGTTGATTTACTACAATTCTTAGTGACACAATACGTCGTCAACGTGTTGAAATAAGCGCTGTGTCATATCTGACTGCTTCGTTGAAACTATACTATGAAATAAAATACAGTACTGGGGAGTATAAATTTGCCAAAAAGAAGACAGAGTCGTTCTTTTCAAGGGTGCAACATCTACATGACTACACTAAAACAGCGTTTCGTAAACTCGTTACCCTGGCCGAAGTGTTCCGATGACATGTAATGACATGAAATGACATGTAATGTTCCAAAAGCTCTGTTTTCAGTGACCTAAAATACAGTTTGTGTGTGTATGTAAGGCCAAAGCACATAGAAAAAGCTATGTTTAAAAAAAAAAAAATAACAGTGTACGTGTGGACTAGGCTTAATCATCTCCTGGCCCTAGCACTTAACAGACAGACATGAGAGTGGTCTATAATAACTCTCTGCAAGAAAGAGAATAAGCCCCAAATGATTAACTGTTCCTATAACAGTACTTAGTTGCATTACATTTGTGACAGAATCTAAATGAGGAGCTTTGTTTCTGAATACAAAGAAGGCCCGTACTGGATGGCTGCCATAGCTCAAAGAGAGCGACAGTTATCTTCTCTCCTCTTTCCTTCTCTCACTCATTTGTTCAAACTGTCAAAAGTAACATTGAGTCTCTAATAGGGCTACCCAAAGGACTGCAAAGACTTCCACTTGTGGTCCTAACTTAATTTGGGAGCTAAACTACATTCATAAAGCACAAGTTGTGTCTGCTTGGAAGGTTGGTATTAACATCACAGTCTATATAGTGTTTTGATTGTTTTATTGTTTGTATTGTTTTAATTGCTGAATTCTAGGTGCACTTCCCCACCTTGTGTTCAAATTTTCCTTTATGTAAATGATAATAAAAAACAACGCTGAAAGCTGTTATTAACAGGAAACAAACAAGGAAGAAACTAATTTCTGTCTCACACCTAATCAGGTGCAGCTCCATGAAGTTAAATAGCACCTTTTTATGATTAGCATTTAAAAGAGGCATTCTTTCCACACCATTACTCTCCTGATTTCTTACCTAAGGGATCTAATTATATTTTACTCTAACTATTTAGTTACAGGACAATTAGCACACTGCTGCTTTTAGATATACCTCCACTACAGGGAGTAGTGTTTTTAATGGGTTATACTGATTGTGCTGTTAATACCAACCTTCCAAGCAGACACAACTTGTGCTTTATGAATGTAGTCTAGCACCCAAATTAAGTTAGGACCACAAGTGAAAGTCGTTGCAGTCCTTTGGGTAGCCCTATTAGAGACTTAATGTTACTTTTGACAGTTTGAACAAACGGGGGAGAGAGCAGGAAAGAAGAGAGAAGATAACTGTCGCTCTCTTTGAGCTATGGCAGCCATCCAGTACGGGCCTTCTTTGTATTCGGAAAGCACCTCGTTTTTGTGTCAGCGCGGGACAAGAGAAGCACTTAACGTGACATTTAGAAATGCTCAGAGATTCTCTCTGGAGGCCAGAGGGAGGAAGAAAAGAACCAATGATGTTATCTCAGACATGTGTTTTAAATGCCAGGAGGGGTGCTTTGCCAGAGAGCTTTGGCCACAAAGATGAGAGAATAACCCCGGCCTTTTGGACTTGTACCTCTTGCGCCGTTTCTGGGGCTCACGTTAAGCTTTGTCTGAAATGGTTTCATCTCCTATCTATCAGATACAATCTTTTAAGGCTTACAGAACAATCTTCTTAGATTGTACATTAGGGCTGCTGTTATCCTTAGAAGAAATCCACACATGCACGTTGCATTTTAAATTGTCGGCTACAGGATAGGACACACAGCTTTAAGAGTGGGCGACACAAGCTTTCTGGGATTCTGAATCTTAACCAGATGGTCGTAATACACATCTTGACTGTGGCATACAGCCATGTTTTAAGACTCTCACTCCCCTGAATAATGTACAAAATCCCTTTGCCATTAATACCAGACTAAATATCTCTTTTTGATGTGGATTTATCCTGAAGGGACCTCCACAACAAGGCAGCATGAATACTTAACAGTAAAGAAAGGTCAGTCTTTTGGTATAGATGCTAAGATTGAACTAATCAATCATTATTTGTGTGTGAAATGTGTTCAATTAAAGCAAAACCTCTATGTATGTTGCCACTGGATGCAGAGATTTTTCTTTACAGAGACACTGAATTCCCCAACAAATCCATGTAATGAGTGTCTGAATGTTTTGCAATTCAAATGTGCACCATTCATCCATCTTACAAATGTATCTGTCTTCACGCAGTCTATGTAAGCATTTGTACTTGTGCACAAAATGCCGTAGCGTTTGATGCAAGGTCTAGCGACTCTGCCATAGCCTCCAATAAATCAGGCAGGGAGTTAGATGTATGAAGATAGAGCTGCATAGTGATGAAGCCGCTGCACGGGAGCAGAGTTTTGGGGAACAAGGTTAGCTATTCATCACAAGACATCCTAGCATTAGATCCGGAGAACTTCCCACAGAATCGTTTTTCCATTTTTCGACGATATGTGGACTCGTCGTTCCTGTAGACCTCAGCTCTTTTATGCTTCATCACTGCCAAGACACTTCACTGGAACAGTTTTCTTGGAAGTGGCGCCTAGTGTAGGAGGAGAGCACAGCAGAAGTATCACAATATGAATACTGTCACTGATGACGGCTGGGTAATGTGGGTAACTGAATTGGTTTTACTGGTAAGAGCTGGCGAGAAAGATGTCTGATTCCGTTTGATCTGCGATAACACCACTTCTCCACAATATTCTTTAGTGGCTCTCATTATATTTGACCATTTTCCATCATCATGTGCTGCTGCAATTTGCCAAATGCTCCCTTGCAGACCCTTTTTTCTCACTCTGCCACAGGCTTATATTCTATGTGTATTTACTCAAGAAGGAATAATCCATTTGTACATGTCTCACCATCTGAGGGCCCCTTGAATATTTAAAGCTTTGATGTGTGGTTGTCTAATGCAGTTACCTAAGCAGCTTGCCATAACCGGCCTCCCAGAGATTCTTCCTGCACGCTTCTCCTCCATTTTCTGCAATGTGTCTGGATTGCGAAAATAAAGTATTCTTTTGAAACCTCTCCTTGCTGCCACTTGGGAAGGTGTTTTCTGTAGATAATGACTTCTTTCAATTTACACCGATCTCAAAGATGCTGCAATTTCTTTTTTTTTAATTCTTACTTGCTTAAGATTTGAGTACCTGCAAAGGTTGTGACATTAATTTAATCATGGCCCTTTGGCGTGAACGTACATAACAGATTTGGCCAGACATGAATTATTCCATTTCTATGGCTAATACAACAAAGAGGCCCAGCTGCCAGGTAGCTGGCATGGAGGCAATTTGGAAAAATGGAAGCAGAAACAAGGCTGAAGACTGGGACAGTTTCCAGTGTACGTGTGCCTGGAATCTGTGATGACTGAATTCATGCGGCATGCAGTCTTAAGCAATGTTGCTGTAAATTGGCAATAAAATAGTGAACTGTTGACTGCCAGTTATTGGGCATGTGGCCCAGACAGCCCCTGACTCAGCTCAATAGCATTGATAATCTGGCACAGACACTCACCAGCTGGATGGACCATGCTATAACCAGACTGAACCTCACAACAATAACGTAACATGCTCGTGGCTGCGTGCACTGCATCATTTTCAACTATAGAGATCAAATATTAAGAGAAACTGGTATTTTAATGTTTTGTTGTAACACATGAGTGTTCAAAATATTAACAGTTTCACATGTTAAGGGGAAACCGCTTAATCAACCACACTAAAGCAACACTTAGCGAACACTTAAGAAAACTGTGTCAATAAGGGGTTTTCATCCAGGAATCAGGCCATATTTTGTATCGGAAGTAACATATCGATGTTAGATATTCCATCTGAGAAACGAAACTGTTGCACTATTGAGTTGCATTATGGGAAATTAGGATCCACAGTTTTGGACCAATACTGGAGGCTACCAGTCAGGATATTTGGGCGCCTGTTGCTTTGATTTTGACCATTTTTTTTTTTTTTTTTTTTTTTTTTTTAAATCTGTGTCTTGTGAGTCCTCAAACTAAATAAAAGTGCAACACTAAATTTACCAGAGTGCCGCTTTAAGATGGACTATGATTCTCATCTTTGGGTGCTGTGTGTATGGATGTTTTGATAAACGAGGATTCTAATAAATTAAATGATCTATTCTTTGTAATTGTTATTACTTCGGACAACTGATTTTCAGGTGCTTTTCATGAAATTAATACGCAGTAAACATTACATTAATAAATGTATATCCTATTACAGTCTTCCACACTAATTAAATAACATATTTTGAGGATTCACAGCATAAAAAGATGCACATGTATACGTGCTTTTCTCACAGTGACTGTATGAAATTCAGGTGGTGAATTTTAGAATAAGAAATAGTGGCTCCAAAAAGTCCCTTTGTAATCAAACATGCATTTTTTTCCCAACAGAAGGCATCATGCTGCAGTCACAGATTGGGCTTTTTAAGATAAAATGTGTTTGACACAATTAAGTTCAAAGAGAAAAACAGCATTCACAGACATCCTCAGAACACACTGACCTAATTAAACTTTTTGATAGTATTACACAACTGCTTTGGCAGATATAAGAGTTGTTGGGTAGGTACTGCACATGTTCACAAAGGTAGGAAGATAAAAACCAAGACAGCTTGGGTGAATGTCAAATATTCCATATATTTATTTAATTGTCTTTGCCTTGATCACAACTCGAGTTCACTTTGAACAATATTGTATCTCAGCATCAGAAATGTGTTTGATGTTTTCTCAGAATGAATGAATGTTAAAAGATATTTACAAGCAGTTTTAGATGGTTCTTGCTCCAAACAACTTGCTATTCCTTTATAAATCTGAGTTTGTTTCCTTATTAATTCGCCACATTAAATCTAATGCAGTACATTCATTTTGTCCTTGGGACTTTCAGCATTAAGGCCTTCTCCTGAATCAGCCATGTAACATTTCTTTAGTGAATGTGAGTAATGAATCTCTTTCAATGAATCTCTTTCATTAGAAAAAAAGAGCATTACATTTTTATTTTTTTTATTTTGTGCATCTTACTTCGCCCTGACATTTACTAATGTGTCAGGGCCAGCAATTCAGACACTTTGAGTTTGAAGAAGTCTTAAAAAAAAAAGAAAAGCCAAATAGGACCCACACACTTCATTTTAGGCATCACTGGCCCCTAACAAACCACTAGCACAGAAATCAGGACCCTGTATTGTGCATATGACGCCTCAGTGGGCCCCGTTCCCCTTTTAATGCATCCATGTTACGCCTCTAGAAATAACTGAATCAGCATGTAAACACATGCATCTGTTATGGTTATTAAAAAATTAAATAAAGTGTTTATATTGCATTTAAGAAAGTCTGAACAATCTGAAGTCTCAGCATATTTTAGGCCTCTTTTCTCAACAAACTATAATTACTGTGTGAAGCTTTTACTGTGAGGGTTCATGGGCCTTTAAGACAACGTGGTTTGAGCTGCACTCGCAGCGGAAAACCGTCATAGCGCAGGGGAAGCTATTGGAAATAAAGGGTTTCAGAGTTACCGTTTATGTGTTTGATGCGTTTGAAGGATTATTAGACCATTAGGACGCTGAAGTTGGCCCCCTGATTGGGAAGTTATGGGTAAAGGTTAGGAAAAGTCAATCTCGGAACCCAATGTCTCTGATGACGATTTAGCCTCTGGGGGTAACGCCGATATTTTAGGGGTTCCAGGTAGACAGCTAGACAACAGATAACGAATATAAGGGCAAAGACTTCCTTTTCCATGTGCCAGTCATTATTTACTGTCCAGATGACATTTTGACTCATCTCTGTGAAACCTTTATTCTATTTTTCATTTAAAAAAAAGGCAATTTACTGCATTCAAACAATGATCTAGATAAAAAAAACCATGATACTCAGACTTGAGAAACCACATCGGACCAGGTGCTAGCCCATTCTGTTGCAACATAGAAGCAGAATATTAAAATGTTCAGCTTTTTTGATGGTGCTCCCTATGTTGGGGCCCTGGGTACTAAGTTCCACTTTCCCTCTCGACACTACCACGCCCCTGACTGCAATTACTAATAATATTAGTAATCAGGCAGACTCTTACCTAAAGAAACTAATGTACAATAGTCTTAGCACAGTTTGTATAGAACGGTGCAATGGGAGTCAAACACTCAACCTGGGGTTTTATTATCATTGCATCACAATTTGAAGGAAAGTTGTAAAATAGCTTTCTGTAATTTGACACAAGGAAATATGCAACCTCAAAAGTAAAATATAAAAAAAAAAAAAAAACATACGTACATGTGATACATGTGGTAGATTTGGCAGTGAAATTGCACAGCAGTGTCTAAATGAATCAGTGCAGCCAGAAAAAGGTGACCTTAATACTGGGGTACATGCTTGACGAGTGAAATTGCAGTAATTTCCCCCCCTTGACATTCATTCAAGGGCTCGAATCAACATCTGCTGGAAGTGACATGCAGGCCCTGTTTCGAGGAGATGAGAAACATCCATCAGTGCTGATTGTAAAGACAGAAAGGCTGATCAGGCCGCCGTTGGACACATCACCATCAACCGTGTCACCAAAGCTTCAATTACCTGTTGGAAAATGCTGAGTGTACCACAGGCCTCCTCTCCAATGTCCTGGCACCGTAGCGGAGAGTAGACCATTCTGGGTTATTCTTTGTCGAGCTGCCAGGGTGCACAGCATGGGCCAACAGCTCAACAGCTTCTATTTCCTTGCGGGACCAAGTGGAGAGAGTGTCCCTTTTGATTAAACGTTTTGGATGGAGCTGTGGTGGGAGCCGGGCACAGGTTGGCGTGGTGCCGTCGCTGCACTGAAGGTCTGTGGGCCTGCTGGTGGATCCCTGTGGTGGAGAGTTCCAACATCTTCAGTCACTCGCGCCACATGCAGCCGAGGCAAACGGCCAGAGTTGTCGGTTCACTGAAAGCAAAGATGGCATCTACTAATGTGATTTTACAATCTGAACATTCAATCCTGCGAATTAGGAAATACATTTCTACCTTCTATTGCAAAGCAAATGAATACTGACTGCTAAGATGTTATGTTCTAATGTGCTCAATTATCAGATG
Source organism: Zingel zingel (assembly GCA_023566125.1). Taxonomy (NCBI): domain Eukaryota; kingdom Metazoa; phylum Chordata; class Actinopteri; order Perciformes; family Percidae; genus Zingel; species Zingel zingel. The sequence goes on from CM042337.1 coordinate 16,806,865, forward strand.
AAGGTAAAAAAAAAAAAAAAAAGGTACACCGCTCCTTAATGAAGCTTTTTCTGAAATATTTGAGAGAATAGCTGGATACACTTTTTAAACAGAGAAAATTTAAAAGTGACTACTTCCAGAGATATCGTCATCTCTATCATTGGCAGTAACATCTAGCCTAAATAAAATCCAATATTAACACTAATACAATTATTTCAGCCCAAAGGAGCTACTACACTGTACACGGTTTTACTCATTGTAAAAAGTCTCCAAAATATGTTTATACAGCAAAAGTAGCTATCATAAGCTAATTTAACAAATATACTGTAGTGAACATGTTTAAAATACCAGCTAAACATCAACAGGTTAGCATTGCCACTGTGAGCGTGTTAAAATGCAGAAGTTTAGCTCAAACAGCCTCACAGAGGCACTAGCATGGCTGTACACTCTAATGGCCTTTTCTTTACTACATATGTCACTACTGGATCTGCACATTTAGTTTGATAAGTGGCTGAACTTAAGCAAACCAAATTAATCTCTTCTTGTCTGATGTGTACAGACCTTTTAAAAATTGTGTTTTAACGTCCAGATAGTTAAGTTTTTGTTCGCTGATTCCATCATCCGTCATTCCAGCATCTGGTGCTGAGGTAACTGGGACCAATTTATATCAACGATGCAGAAAATATGACAGCCAAAATGTTACTATTTAATGTGCTAAATTATTAGATGAAGGTCAACAAAAAGATGCACAGCTTCTCAGTGAAGTGCTTTTCTAAAAGATTGCAAAGAAACAAAGAACTCAAGTAAGTACTGGTAATTACAACAACAAAAAAAAAAAACTTCAGATATGGCCAATTCAACCATCCAAACCATTTGGAAATAGTTCAAGTTGTATTGTAAAAGTACAATTGTACATTCAAATGCAATTAAATGCATGTGCCCCGGCTCTCTCAGCCCATAAAACTATACATATATAAAAAATAAATAAATACAAATACCCAGACAGTTTGCTGTTTGTGTCTGTTAATGCTGACATAGCACCACTATATGGCATTCTGACTTTGTCCCCCAGTATTTCCAGTGCCTGTAACAGTTAATGAAAGAACTGGGACCAATAAGCAGACTCCATGCTTATAATCAGCATCAGGTTGCCAGTCAGCACAACAAACAAACAAACACACCCGGAGGCAGGCAGTAAACCATCCGAGACAGAAGGTAGTTAGAACACATACAGGAAATTAGACAACAAACTGCAGCAACTCCTGACAAACATCAGCAGGCAATCTGCCCATTAAATACACAGGGACTAATGGGGTGATGAGCAGCAGCTAAGCGGTCAGGTGATGATCAGGTGATCAGTGACAGCAGCTAGCGGGCAGGTGAGGCATGACAGGAGTCTGACATGACAAGAGAGGGTTAGCACACGAAAAAACACTGTAGACCAAGAGGCAGAGGAGGCAGGAGTGCAGGAGCAGCTGTCGCCATGACAGCACGGCCATTTGCACGAGATGACAGTTTACAGAGCATATCTGCATGCTTGAGGCTTCATTTTCACATGTGCACAGCTGCCACCTGTAGATGTGATGATGATGATGATGTGAGCAGATAAGGCTACAGGTTTTGTCACATTATGCATTTCACCCCTTGTAATACAAAAAAATAAATAAATAAATAAATCAGAGATGATGTTGTGTCTTTGCCTCTACGTTTGCATAACTTTTAGTATGGAGGGAAAAAAAGTTTTTTTCCCCCTTAAAATTCCATTTAGTTTCCTTAATAGTGTCTCGGGCTGCTCATTTGCTGTAAGTGCCCAGAAACTCAACTCACCAGAGGTCCCACTGTAGGAGACCAAAAATGAACTATTTCAACATTTTAAAATCAATAATTTCAATAAATACAAAATACATAAAAGACAATCATAATTTCCAGCAAGCTTCAGTTCCATTATTTGGAGCCCTGTGCATTGCTGCAGCGGGCTGAATCAGCACTTCCCAGGGTTATTTCTCATAAGACTTGTGTAGTGAGCGTCAGGGACCTCGTAAATATCCCAGCTGCACAGCCAGAACATCACAAGTCACGCGTCACTGCACAAAAAATGAATTGATTATTTCCCATCAGGGATTCTGCTCAGATTTTAATCAGCGTGCCATTTGTAGAAAAGGTTTCTTTTGCAAAATGAGGATCATATCATATCTGGAGGATGCCCTACAGGTAAATAGCATACTGACACAGGATGTTATCATCACTGAGGTGAAATACCTTATGTCCAGCAGTTCACTTCTGCATGACCTTTAGAAAATAAGATATTTCTTGTACTGACACTTTCCATAACAGATTCCTTACATGCCCCCACTCCACAACCATCCTCCCTCAGGATGAGGGAAAGTGAGTCCTATTAGACACAAAGAGGAGTGAGCCACAGTCTAAACTCCCACACAGATTAATTCAATGTCTATAAGCAAGAGGGCAAAGTGCAGAAAGGGGATTGAATAGAATACATACCAAAGTGCATCCTGTTTAAATCCCTTGATGGAAGGCATTTACTGCAAAATAACAAAAGCTTTTGATCAATGTAGGCTTAACAGAAATGCATTACTAAGGGTTAAAATGTCTTTAGTTCTAGCCTGTAGTGTGCATATACTGTACTACATCAAGTCTGTTGGCGGCCATAGGAAAACCTATGTAGGATGATGACGAAATGACACACACACACACACACACACACACACACACACACACACACACACACACACACACACACACACACACACACACACACACACACACACACAATTATTGACTTGACATGTTGGAATCTGTCCATGGTACTGAAATGACTCCCCCCCACACACACACGCGCACACACACATTGACTTGACATGTTGGAATCTGTCCATGGTGCTGAAATGACTCGTCGAGCTCGCCTGGGGATTTAACTCCTTCCTGTTGACAGTATAACTTAAAAGTCATATTTTCACACTGCGTGTGTAGATGTGCTTCTTCATCTTACAAACATTCATATATTAAGTTATTAAGACAATACCTTCTCTATTGTCGTTCAGCAGATACACTTCAGTACAACAGACCTGAGCCCCTTATATCAGTATCAAAATGATACAATATGGAATAAGTTACATATCAACAAAATAAGTAAACATACCATTAACATTACTGTTGTTTACATCATTCCCACTTTAAGTCCCAATATGTTTCCTAAAGACTATAGCATTGGAATTAGTGATTTTCGGGCAGCAGTTGTTCTAGGCCACTCAAATTGCGCGCGTGTGTGTGTGTGTGTGTGTGTGTGTGTGTGTGTGTGTGTGTGTGTGTGTGTGTGTGTGTGTGTGTGTGTGTGTGTGTGTGTGTGTGTGTGTGTGTGTGTGTGTGTGTTTTTAGAGATGCGGTTGCGTCACCGGCCGGGACAGATGACAGGCGCAGATGTACAGTCAAGCCAGCCAGAACAGAACCGGAAACTTGATTGTTTGGTCTTCAAAATAAAAGCAAGCCTGCGCTTAAAGAAACCATTTAACTGCTGATTTTACTCAGTTTCTCCTCTCTGGTTAACGGCCTTGGGGTGACATACATGCCTATACCAAATATAATTTAGGGGTGCATTACTCTGGATGATTAGACACTGGGACTGGGAACTGGAAACCTGTTGCATTTAAGAACAGCTGGTATCATATACAGTACATTACCTCGTTTTATTATTCCATCTTTCTCACAGCCTATGTCTGTGGTACTTGGCCTGATGGACTATTAGTCAAACTTTACAGTAAGGTCATTTGGCTTGACAGCAGGGCCTGAAGCTGGAGGCCCCACTTTTCAAACCTACTTTTCAAACTGTTTGTTGGCTCTGCCTCTTTTCATGCAGGACTGAGAGGTGGCAGTCCAAATGACAAATATCCAAACTAGAATAATGCTGTCAATATAAGTTAACATTCATTTCAACCAAGTTGGGATTTTTTTTTATGACAAAAGTATAGCCACACATAGGCACTTTAGATAAATCTATTTGATTAACTGTAATCTGGGAACACAATTACGTTCACCAGGTGCAATAAAGTAATATTTGAGATTTGCTGCTTTTTCAGCTTTCAATTTATATAGCCACACTTTTAAATGTTCACATTTCTTTTGTTAATTTTGACATTACACGAGACTGTCAGTGGTTATGTATTCAATTGAATTAAATTGTCTAGTTGATTCAATTGAATTAAATTGTCATGTTCGTACAGATGTTATTTTGAAAGCCTTGGCAGGAAGTCATTGTGTGAATTGTGTCTAACCTGTCGCTGGTGCTCCTGGCTCAGATACCGATCAGCAGTTGGCTTTGGTACAGCCAGCCCGAACGCTCCTCACGCGGGGATGTGCCGTTCCGCACTGACGTCTCCTAAGGTGTCATTGCATGCAAGTTATGCGACCAGTTTGACATAATTAAGAAAAAAAGATGTACGAATGTTTGAGGAAATTACTGAATGTTTAGTGTGACAGGTTCAAGTTTGAGAAGTGGACCTGTTCTCGTGCAGGACGAGGCCAGTCAGAGCTGCCCTGCAGGAAACTCCAGATTTTTAACAGACAGTAGCACCACGTAGGTCAAGTGAAGCGGCAGGATGAGACGAGGGGAAGAGGAACACGACTCGGACATCACGTTACTGTTTGTGCCGGCGGCGTGATTTACAGTTTTCCACCATGGAAGAGAAGTTCAATAGACTCGTCTTCATTCCCATTGCGGCCGTGCTCTTCTTAATGATCGGCTACCAGTACGTGTGCCCGGCGGACAGAAACACCTGCTACTATAGAAGTGACGAGAAGGGGCTTTTCCAGCGGTACTCATCAGGGTTTGAGTTAGTTTACACAGAGGCGGACGAGGACCTACCCTCCAAAATCACATCCAAATTTAACTTCACGGAGCGGGACCTGGACAGGCACGTCGACTTCAACATCCGAGGAGATGATGTGATGGTGTTCCTCCACATTCAAAAGACCGGCGGGACGACGTTTGGGCGGCACCTGGTCAAAAACATCCAGCTGGAGCAGCCCTGCGACTGCATGCCCGGCCAAAGGAAATGCACCTGCCACCGGCCCGGTAGAGCCGACTCGTGGCTCTTCTCCAGGTTCTCCACAGGCTGGAGTTGCGGGTTGCATGCGGACTGGACCGAGCTCACGAGCTGTGTGCCTGTAGTGATGAACAAGAGGGACAAGAAAAGTGCCCAAAAGAACAAAAGGTGAGGTGTGACGTGACCCTGCAGGACAGGTGTAGTCAATAAGTGGGCAGCCACTAACTCATTCATAATCTAAAAAGATAAATCCTCCCAAAATTCACTTATTCAACTCACTCACTCAGTCATGTGTTCATTTGCTTCTTCATATTCTCATTTACTATGTTTTAAGTCTGTTCATTTACTCAACTCTTTAAGTCAATAATTCACCCATTCATCACTTATAAACTAAACTCATATTTTTATTAATTGATTTACTGGATCCTCTATAGACTCATATTTCCACTCACTCACTCTATTCTTATAATGAAGTAATCCATTCATTCATTTAGTCAGTGGGTCATTGAACAAGCAAGTTAAAAACGAGGCAAATTACAGAACTACTGAGAGGTAATAAATCACAAAATACTTATAAGTGTTAAAGAAGTTATGAGAGTGCACTAAACACAGAATCCTGAGTGTAATTGAAATGATTAGTCGATTAATTGATAAGTCAATTGACAAAAAGGAATGACAATTTTCATAATGATTGTAAGTAGTTTATTGAACAAACATAAGGGGGTTGTCAGTAGATACAAGTGAGCTTTTAAGCTTATTTTGCTTACCTAGAAAAACTAAGTCAAAAGGTAAATGGATTTTTTTTTTTTTTAACTGTGTAGGTTGTGGCACCAATTTCTCACTAGCTTTCAGTTTCCTCCAAAGCTACTCTCTTGTTGGCATGTAATGCAGAGTATACAGCAGAGCTGTTAAAGGTGCAGTGTTAACAGGCACACCACAAAGTATGTCCACACCAGCAGCCGTCTCCCTGGACACATTCGGAAACAGCCAGCAGACAGGCCGCCACCTCAAGGTCTGTTTCAATTTCCTGTAATTACAGCACCAATACAGCTCATGTTAAGGGATTAAATCTCTTAAGAAGGGCAGGGTCCTCCGAGGTGTGCTGCCTGCGTGTTTGAGCCAATTTGCCTTGCAGTTGGTCCAGAGAGCAAATCTCCATATGTTACAGAGAGCAGTTAAAGGGGGATGGGAAGCACCTTTCAAGAAGCCTTCCAATCCATTAACTGTCCTCTGTGGCAGCCATCAGACTTAATTGAACGCTTTTAAATAGTTTTGAAGAGGTGCCTCCGAGCCATATCAGCACTATGAGTGAGTCAACAACACCCCAGTCAACACTTGTTAGCTCAATATAAGTCAGGGAAAAAAAAAAATCAGCATTCATTAACATTGGCACTTAGCTATGTACAAGGCTGATTGCAAGGCTGACATGAGTTGGCTCCAAAAAGATGGGTCCAAATTTGGGCTATGCAGCAATTTTCCCGCTATTAAGTGTCGATTTTTAGATTAAGGGAAGTGTTGAGAGGGTCATGTTTCCGCTCAGAACTAATAAGCGGTGAATGAACTCTTGTGGGTGTTAACTTACATATTTGTCTGTGGTTTATCACAGCAGCAGACACAATCTGATATAATATGATACTGCACCAAGTGATCTTGAAGAGTACTCACTGATATTGCGATACTTTATTGATCCCTGTAGTAAAACACTATTTTCTGGGAGGTCAGAGGTCATCACAGCTACTGAGCAGCTTTAGGGATTTCAGCGTCTTGCTCAAGGACACATTTGTATCTGCTGTGTTTAATGGCACTGATTAGGATGTTGAAACGTGCATATGTTTTACATTAAACTTTTGTCGTGATCCATACATTCTTTAATTCCTCAGGTATTACAGTGAAGTCTTGTGTGCACAGTTGACCATATGTAATATACTGTACATATATATTTGGAGGAGGGTATCAAAATGTGAGCACCATGACTTATGAGTCATGGTGTTAGTTATGAGTCATAACTCATTCAACAGCCACAAATCTGTCACATGAAGATGTCATTACCCAGGGATAATGTCTGGTTGATTATCTGTCCACACAGGGAAATAAAAATATAAAAGAAATAAGTTTAG
>CM042337.1:16821520-16894020 GCA_023566125.1 Zingel zingel
TGCTGGTTTGCCATGAGAGAAACCCCGTACGGAGTATAAAAGATCCAAACATTTCCTTGTCACAATTTCGCTTAAGCTCTTGTCCGTGCAACCGTCCACGCGGAAAGCGTAACTCAGGCTTTACAGTACTGTTAACTAAATGCTACACAGTAGCATTACGCATTATCCCATCACTAGCCAAAAAGTTACATACAGTAGTCTCACTTTAAGGGAACTAAAAGAGGCAGAAGGTGAGTTGGATTCTGTACATTTTAAGAGACAGTTTGCATTTCACTTAAGTTCTGATTCGTCACTTCTTGTGGGTGGAAAGGTATATACCTTTAAAATAAAAAAATAAAAAAAAAAACTCTATTGTCAGGTACTGTACATATGTACAGTACCTGACAATAGAGTTTTATTTTCGGCAAAGGGTAAATGAACGGGTCTTTTGGGAGATCCTATGCTGCAGCATGATGCTGTGATGTAGCCTGATAAAGCATAAGCCTCTTCAGGTAGCATTTAGCAGAGATGGGGACTCGAGTTTGAGACTCGGACTCGAGACGCACTTAAGTCACACACACAGTGGCTTCAGACTCGACTCAAACTCAAGATGCGGGACTCGTGTCCCCTCCCTGTATGACCTACAACCTACCTACGTAACACGTAATACACAACGTATCTGCTGCGTGCGGCCACATGTGAGAGAGGAAAACAAACACGTTGACCGCACCAGCAGCTGCTGTGCCGTTAAACATAAGCTTTGCCTCTAACAACTTCATGCAACAAGGCTCAAAACAAAAAAAGTGCTGAATGCAAAATATGTGGATTGTAGCTCAAAGACTTGAGAGTTGACTTGGACTCTAGCTCAAAGACTTAAGAGCATCTCTGGCATTTACAGTAGTTGTAGGTTTTGTCAATACTTCCTATCTTTACACGACATACTTCCTATCTTTACACGACACTCTATGGAGGAGGCCAAGGGAATGACGTCAAATGTTAGCCAATGAGGTACGTATAGACGTTAAGTGTGCTCATTCGTGTGCGTTACAGTATGTCTCTTCACACTTACGACACACCATATCCCCACCAGCCTGTTGATGACGTCTGGCTGAATGTATATCACCTTTTGCATGACTTGGCATATTGTAATTTATGCCACAGTCTGCCATTATCATGGGAATGTGACCCTGATCAGGTGTCTTACAGCAGAATGGTGATATTAGCAATTAGGCCCAAAAGAGAGCTGAACGACCGCCAAACTCCCTGTGGAGGGATTAATATTGACATCGGTACTAAAGTGGCTCTAACCTGTGTGCTATATTAGCCCTTTAGATTTATTAGCTTTATCTTTAGACGTACAGTATTAGTTAAATATAAAGCTAGAGCCAGCAGCCAGTGAGCTTACAATAAAGATGCAGAGGGAAACAGCTAGCCTGGGTCTAGCCAAAGGTGATAAATTACTCAACTTTGTTTGATTACAGTGGCTATATGTAACTTTCAGTTTGTGTTGATTTCAGCGGCCCCTTTGGACAAAAGCGGTAGTGTTTTGAATCTTTACAATCCCGTAATTGTCTCCATCTGTTGAAAGCCCCACCGAGATTGACTCGCGTTTTCGCCTCTTGTTTTTCACTTTCCCTTTAAGCTTTTAGTTGTTCTTCGTTTATTTCCTTTTTTCTGTGACCTAAATCATGGTTGCAGCTGTTGCCATGGTCCTGCTCCGTGCCCTGCTACGCCCTGCTACGCTCTGCAGTGCCCTGCTACGTCCTGCTACACCCTGCAACACCCTGCAGTGCCCTGCTACACCATGAACTACTACAACTACTATTGTGACTATTATTGCCACTGTTCATTACACCCCCAACCAGCACTGTCAGACACCGCCTACCAAGAGCCTGGGTCTGTCCGAGGTTTCTCCCTAAAAGGGAGTTTTTCCTCGCCACTGTCGCACTAAATGCTTGCTCTTGGGGAAATTACTAGAATTGTTGGGTCTTTGTAAATTATAGAGTGAGGTCTAGACCTACTCTATCTGTAAAGCATCTTGAGACAACTCTTGTTATAATTTGATACTATACATAACATTTAATTGAATTGCCCTGCCCCAATATCAGCCATGACTACAGCAGATAACTTCTAAAAATAAATAAAATACAATTAGGCCTATATAAAGACATCTCCTGCTACCCTTTTCCTGCCTGGATAAAACTACAGAGGCTTTTCCGGTGTTATGCCGAAATCTGTGACCCGTCAGAATGTGTTACTGTAGCGCGGTCTACCAGCCGTAAATCAATCTGTGACTTTGCGGGAAAAATCGGACCCGGCTAGAAATAGCGTTCTTTTAACTGTTGGTCTCATTTCCTGTTAGGTCATTAATGATCATCAGATGGAAAATTACACAGTTTCAGAAACATTTTAAAATTACATATTGTCACTTTAAAACACAAATATAAAAACATTAAGTTGTGGTTTTACAGGAAGTTATGTGCTGGAAAGTTTTCCTGGCACAGTGACTTCCTGGAGGCTAAGCTAAGCTAATTGTCTGCTAGCGCTAGCTTCATATGTAGTGGACAGATATGAGAGTGGGATTGATCTTCTCATCCGACTCCTAAGTGAAAGTAAACTGTTCCTTAGTGAATTTTCTCATTTGGAGTCTTACTACCATAGTTTACTATTATGGCTTGTTTTTGCTCTCAAACTGACATCACCTGCATCGTTATACTTTGACTTTCTACGGTTATGAACTGCTTTCTTACTCCAGAATGCAATTAAACACAATAATTCACACACTGCACATGGTTAATTTTTAGCATTTGACAGATCCCTGATGTGTATAAGTCATTGAACCACCCATATTTATTTTATTTTATTCTGCATTTAAACTTGAAAGCAAAATAAAACTACAGCAGATGCATGGCTATGCAGTCTATTGAATGAGTGTGAATTCAATAATGACCTGATAATGATTTCCAAACCAGCAGTGGTGGATTTTGATGTTCTGTTTACAGCTTGTGTTGACACACTTATACAGGCGGCGAGGTCTTGTGGGAAAATTCCCAAATATCCCGCTAGTAATTACCACAGGTTCCTACGTAAAAACATTTTGTATTTGGCAGCATATACAACCAACGCTGTGTCAAAAATATATGTCTTTTAGTAACAGCATCACAGACTAAATGCCCTACTTGCCAATGAACTAATTTAAGTTAAGATACCCAGTAACAATAGTGCAAGATTTAACCAGCAGCTAGTAAGACATTGTGTAAAGGCATATGAAAAAAATCACGTTTTGTTTTTCAACTAGGCTTAATCATGATATTTTCTCATAGTTATATATATTGTTTTACCTTGATCCTATATTCCACTGCACCGTTTTTTTAAAACAAAATTAAAATGGGATTCAAACATAATCTGGTTATCATCATCCCAGGCCTATTTTCCTAGTTTTGTCATTTTGATGATTGATTGCTTTCAAAATGTCCTTGTCACTCATAATGGCTTAGCATCAAATACGTATGAGAAAATGTCTCGGAGTTATGAGTTAGTATCTCTAAAAGGTATTATATTTCTCAAAATGTTCTCTGAAATTTGTGAACGTTTGGGAAAGAGTTAAGAGCGTGAGAGAAAGAGAGAGAGATAAGAGTATCTCTAAAATGCATTTTATAATGAAAAAAGTTAGGACTAGGTCATAATGCTTAAGGTATCCTACTTTGAATTCCTTTATTAGGATATATTTCTCTTAAAAAGTACAGTGGAATATAGGATCAAGTTACTCATACACAAAGTCTGTTGTTTCTGTTAAATCAAACCCCTCAGAGCACTCCCTTCATGATAGTGAGCAACGTGTTGCTTTCTTGTGAGAAATGTGAGATATTCAGAGGATCTTGGTAATCTCCACACTCCTTAGAGGGATTAGGGGCAGTCGAAGACAGGTTTTAGGGGAAGGGGGGGGGGGGGATTAATCCAGATTTATATAGAAACCTGTCGACTGGATTTAAATATATATATATATATATATATATATATATATATATATATATATATATATATATATATATATATATATATATATATATATATATATTTTTTTTTTTTTTTTTTTTTTTTTGCGTTTGTTAAGAGAGAAACCATCACAGGGAGGAAGTCTCTGCTAGACAGATCATTATGTGTTATCCATCAAACTGCCTCTTGGTTTCTGTTTTGTGCCGTCAGACTTTTTGAAGGATGGATGGCGGATAAGTGCTCATGGAATGAAACTGTTCAATTGCATGGGAAACGCATCAGATTCAACAAAATATGTCTTCTCTCATCTAGTTGAACCTTATATAAGTGGGATCTAGCATGCTGCACCTTATATTTAATTTACAGAGTAATGCTCCTAATAAGAAGAAGAAGGACACAAGCTGTAAATCACTCACAACTTTCAAGAGTCCAAGGCAGCAATAAAAACATGCAGCACTGTTGGAAGCAGTCACATATTGCTCAAAAGTGGATTGCCTTTCAGAAATCCCTCAGTAGTTTGTGTGGGTAGATGTGACCTTTGCAGAGTACAGTCCCCCATTTATCCTTTCCATATCTACATAGACCTAGAGGACTGGCTGACACCTCACAAAGCTGCAAAGATTAAGATGTCAAGGAAAGGTTAAGGCTAAGACGATAAAGCTGCACACGCCAGGTTGTTTCGTGCGTGGATGTACATCTCGTCGTGGGTGTTGTTAAAAACAAAATGAACTCTGGTAAGATGTAGTTACCTGAAACGCAGCCAGAGTTTAATAAATACAGATGGATGATTCTGTCCTTGGAAGAAGAGTTTCTATGCAAAGATGATTTTGTATTGAACACTCCATAGTGTAATTTGTTTCAGTGAATGTTGGCTGCAGCTCCTCCCATAGTCTATCACATAGTTTACAGAAAAACCATATCTCACACCGTCATTTGCCCGGACACCTCGTCTTTCCGGAAGCGCTCTCGGCTCCCTTGTCTCCACATCAGCATCTCTGGGGATTTTCCTTTATCGCCCAAAATAGCATCTCATATCTGCGACCAATGAAGATCATAGTGCCGCACCAGTCTCCTTGCTCATCATTTCCTCACACACTGTGCTTTTGTGGAATTTATTGAGTGACGTAACCTGCCGAGATGCCCTAGAACTGGACTATGTTGTGGAGGGAAAGGTGTGTTACTGATAGGGCTGGGTATCAAACTTTGATATTTTAAGGCCCCCGAGCGCATTTCCTCCCTAGTATTGAAAATGCCTCGTCATTCAATAAATCACATCAGTGTCAGTGAGCCAATAAGCATGCAGCATGCTTGTACAAAGATCTGATAATGCTGGTGGTGCAGGTATTGCAGGAAAAAGGCTACGTTACGCATAGAGACTACAGTTTGTGTCACATAGGTACAAAAAAATTTGAAATGTGTAATGCTGTAATTTCTTTTGTGTCACATGGATTTTAGAAATTGGTATTGAAAAAAAAGTATCGTTCACGAACCGTTATCGAATTCACAGTATCAGTTCCTGTGTACATTTTTTGAACGATACCCAGCCCTTGCTATTATGGGCTAAAGTGTTGTAGTGTGTGTGTGTGTGTGTGTGTGTGTGTGTGTGTGTGTGTGTGTGTGTGTGTGTGTGTGTGTTGTTGAATAGTGATCCCGCTGTGCGCAGATGGGGATCGGGGCTCATTTTGCCTGTAAGTGGCACACAAAGATTAAATTAATACAAGAGAGAGAATCTGATGAGTGAAAATGGATCCCACTTGAGCTCTTGTTCTGGATTCTTGATGACATCCCTTTTAACATGCAGACTCATTTACTTTTTTGGAATTTGAGCCCCTCTGCTGTGTTTTATAGCTCTTCCCATTTGTACGTAGTTACCCATTCACCCACAGTCAAGTTGGCTAAGATGGAAATCAAACCAGGCTGAATGCCCTCCCTGTTTCGATGCCCATTCAACACACATCACACACTGCAAACATGGCCATTTTAAGAAGAGATTTGGTTTAATTTCTAGCCTTATTTTGGTGTAAAATTACATAAAATATCCATTACTAAACAAGCAAAAATCTTAATAAAATTTGTGTAACTTTGACTTTCGAAACTATAGGAGAGCATTGAAGCTGCGGGTCGTAAAACTAAAACAATCTGCTGAAAGACGCTGAAATGCTCCGTAGAGTTGAGGTGAACTGCAGAGTCAGGTGATAATTCTCCCCCTTCACATACGCATTTGATCCATTGTTAGGATTATTTTACGGAGTAGCTTTAACCCTTAGAGAACAGACCTCCTGCCGGTGGCCGTTAAAGATCCGCGGGAGATCGTTGTTTCCATGATGCTGTTTAAATCAATCTAAAATAAAGACCATAACAGCTAGAGCATTCATTATTTTTGCAGTAGAAAGCTAAGGCTTCCGTCTTTCACATCTTTGTACGCTTGTAATGATGTCATCGCGTTACGTAACGGCCGGTGCAAAACCACAGATGGACTGTTCTATCGCAGATGAAACTATGAAAACGGCTTTACAATCTGCTCATAATGAGCATATCTCAAAAACTTAAAAATGTTGAATGAAGTCAGAATAACTTCTGGAGTTTTAAGACATCTTGTTCATGTTTCTACATTTAGAAATCTTTTGGATCAATATGCTTTCTGTGTTTATTTAGGAAAATGTGTTTTAGGGGTATGAGGCATTTGAAGATACTCCAAGAAATGAAAAAAATTGGTTCAATGGGTTTAACACATTTATTGACTTGAATACATACATTTACATTCAAGTTATTTTTTACAGCGTTCTTTGAGTTGCTGATGGGTTTATTATCTTGTGTTGGATGTGAAAAATGTGTGTGAAGCCGTCTATTTAAAAATTATTTTGGTTCTTCAGATAACCTCTGCAGATAACGCCTCTTGAAGGCGATGGTTAAGGGGTCCCTTGTTGGCACAGAAACAACTTCAAAATGGATCTGCTCCAACCGTGCGAGTTATCAACACCCTGACTTCAGTGTGAAATCGATGTGCAGTCCCGTGCTTGTTTTCAAACTGGCTCCTTCTCCCAACTTGGCTGATAGAAACGGCTTCCAAAGTGATACTTCATTGACGGTGCATGTTCGAACAGTGGAAGGGGGGGGTGGCTGGAGCAGTGAAACCACTCTCCAGAAACACCTCAACTAAAAGCCAACATGATGTTTTTTCAATTTTAAAAATGTGATATAAATAAGATTGTTGTCGATCCAGATCCTTTTTTTGTATGGGGTGCTTCTTCAGGAGCATAAATAGCCTCCATCAAGGCTCTCATCATAAGACTTGACTGTGTCCTTGATAGGAGTGAGTGAATTAACAAGGCCAATATTGATCTTTTGCTGCCAGTTTCCTCGGTAGCTTTTTTGATGGTGAATTAGAGAGTGAACGAGAGATAATTGGGGAGCGAGTTAGAGAGAGAGGGCGATCAATAGCTTGCAGGTTTGCTGTATGGAGGAAGGTGACAGGCAGCGAGAAAGGCATGAACGAGGCGTCGGATTGATCGCTAGCTAAATGTGACAAGCTGATTTAACATTTTAGCATTTGGAACAACCATGCATGATTACACACAGTGACACATGACCGTGCTATTATGTGACAGAATCAGTGTCTTGTACATTCACTCAAAATCTCTCTGAGAACATTAGATTTTGGCCCCGATCAATCAGGTATCCGAGAACATTGGAAATTGTTCCCACTTTGTCCTGTTCAGGCCTGAAAGACTTTAAAGCCATTTAGCGCATTAGCAAACAGATTAGGCATCGCATGGAATAAACCGGGCGCGGAGGGCAGATGACATTTGAGATAGATGGATGTTAAAGGGTTGTTTTAGCACAGGAAAGCCTCAACCAACAAACAGTTATAGGCAAAATGGTCTCAGCACTATTTCTTTTTTGGAGATGCAGGGATTTGACAAGAACACTGGAGAGTTTAGAAGCACCAGGACATTTAAAGCTGCTATGATCAATATTGTTTTATATCAATAATAGATCAAATTACTACCTGTGATATGAAGGGGCTCACTTTTGGTTACGGACCCACAGAGAATTTTTTTTTTTTTTTTTTTTAAATTCTCACCACCCTCATCAGCGTTGTTCCAAGACCCACTGTACAATACTTTCCAAGCATCAAACAGCAGACAGAGTTAACAACTAGCTAGTGAAGAGAGCTGCAACAATACAGATTTTGCTGTACAATACTTTTTCAGTCAAATTCAAAAATATTTATTACTTTTTAAACAAATTAAACGTTTGAATGAATTCCAGGATACATCTTTTGGTTATATCACAGTTATGTTATCCAGATAATGTAACAACACAAGTACACAGCCTATGAAGTAATCAACGCCTCTTTATTGTCATAAAACATTTTCTCTAACTGTATCCCCCCCTCGTCATTTTTGTTGCTATGAACGTGTATAGGGTCAAGGGCCAACAACTAACAATATAAATAAAAAAAAAATACAAATATATAGTCCGACCAACAATCACTTATATAATCAGAATTTGGCATATCTAAACAAAATCAACGATTACCAGTCCCACGCCTTAAGACCTTAGCTAATGTTAGCAGTTAATTGCAGTTAAACAAAGAAACCGCGATTATGTTAAAAAAAAAAAAAAAAAAAAAAAAACAGGCCTACATAGGCTACATAGGCTACTTTTTGCTAACATGTTAGCCATATCAGTGATAATATGTCAGTGGTGTTTCCAGGTTGTTTTCTGCCCCCAAGTGGACAAAAAAACAATTACAGGTTTAGGAAGACATTCCATTTTTGAGTGAAATGTTTCTATTGAAAGCACTTTTGGACACGCTTGGATCAGAATGTACCTGCAGAGCACCTCCTACTGGTGATGCCACGAGTGTTTTCGACCCTTAGTAAATGCTGCATGAGAAATCCTCCGCCATTCCTCCAACGAGTAATTATTCTTGACCTTCTTAATCTGACCCTGCCTCTGTCCCGGACATGGGTAAGAGGAGAGCTTTGACATTTGCTGCTCTTTGTCAATAGGTCACAATGAAAGCACAGACGTAGAAGGGCAAGGCAGGGGGCGGGGGGGGGGAGGGTTGCATGGACATTTATTGATCTGGCTGTCTCGCGGATAGATGTACAGATAGATGATAGGCACAGCGAGGAGGATAAGACTGAGCAGTTTTCCAGGAAGTACAACAAAGGCCGCTTTGTGAGGCTGTGTGTGTGTGTGTGTGTGTGTGTGTGTGTGTGTGTGTCCATCCATCTAGTGCTGTCCGTATAACCCGGCGAAGATGGCAGGGTAATTCACTTAGCTTCCACTGTGGAAGGCCATTATCTCCGGGTGGTGGGCCTTGTCTGTGGGTGTGTTCTGCCGTGATATCATCATGGCACTCACTTAAGCATATATCACAGCTGATTGATATCTGCCGTCTGGCAATAATTGCTAAATTGTGGACCTTTTAAAGGCTGTTTGGCTGTGCACTCTTTGCACCGTAACACAACTTACCTCTCAGTCAATCTAATTTCTCAGTTTGGCTGTGAACTCGAAACAATCACAGCTGTACTGATGCTCCCATTGTGAAAGGGCCAGTTTTCACATCTAATATACAGCAGATTTAGAACAAAAGGACTCATGGCAATCAATGCATTTTAACAAAATCAATCACAAAATCACACACTATACCGTCCTTAAGCATAGTTGGATATATATCAACAAAAATAAAATATACTGTATGGGCTCAAAAACAAGACAATATTTTTCTACTTGGAAATACATTTATAAAAGTGTGGTCGTCTGGTATTCCAAGTTCTAGACTTTTAAATGTCAATATACACAACAGCAGATGCTGCCATTTAGCGATCCACCTGCCAGGGAGAATGGCGCTCTATGGGACAAACCGGTGGAACCAGAGCATGGGAGCAACAGTAGCGGGAGTGAACCGAACTGCGGTGCGGGCCTCATATTTCTGTCCTAACGAGAGAGTAGCAACGACCCGAGCGGGAGGCATTTTGTTTTCTGTCTGACCTGAGCCCAACGCAATTAGTGTAAACCGAAGCACTGAGTTTGTGTTACGCTGTCTAGAGTACGTCTCGGGATGCGTATTCCATATAGAATGAGAAAAATCTACTGTATCAGTTTCTTTCAAGAAATGACTGCAGTCAAGGCTTTGATGCAAGTGAAGCTTTTTATGACAGACTTTCCTTCTACTCTATCCTTTATAAAAAAAAGTAATATAAGCTTTTTCTTGAACTATAAATAGTTTAAAAAGGACTCAGATTCACATTTTGTAGACAAAACAAGTAAGGTAAAAAAACAACATAACTTACTGAAAAAAGAGTTGTGACAACAGGCAGGCAGTCCAAAGTGGCAAAGGTAAGGAGTCATCATCAAAAGTAGCAGGAACAGTAGCAGGAACAGCTAAGATTGCAGGAAACAACTGACGGACAGGTACGCTGAGGAGCTGATGAGGGAATGTGGAGCAGGTGTGCAGGTGTGTGTGGAGGTCAGGTGTTGTTGAAAGGTGGGAACACACTGGGGACAACTGCTGGACAGGGAAGGAATTACATGTTCCGAAATAACAGGAGATATTAGGGAGTGTATGGAAATTATTAGGGGGGAAGTGCTGGTCAGAAAGAGGGGCGGGATTTTTCTCTATTTTGCTTTATTTTTTGGCTGGGTGTTTTTCTTTTCTTTCCTAAATGGATATTGTAATGCAGCCTTCCCTTGTGAGATTTATTTTTATAACAAAATAGATCAAAACAGGTGCAACAAAAATATGGCTTTCATGTGTGCCTCTAAAGATGTGTTTTGCCGTATGCAAAGGACAACAATGATGTCTGCATAGGGCTTTATGTTCTTATCATAATCATTTGAAGTAGCTAATAGGACCAATATTGTGTCCAATTTGAGAAACAGAAGAGATGTGATTGGACAGGAACTCTGACAAAGAGGAGCAGCAGGACTGCACTTAATGTGTCGTAGAAATATAATATGATGCAAGTTCAGCATCACGTATTGCTGACTGTTCTACTAATCAGTGTTGACTGTGGTTGTTTACAGTTATATAGTTCATAAGTTATCAGACTGTAGGCTATATATGGGAAAAAGGGAAAAGGATCACTCAATTGAGCAGCATTGCTTTAAACTGTCCTTGAATCTGAATTCTTTATTTAGCTGTTGAATGAAAGCTCCCAGAAAATAAACTGCAGCCCTGAGGAATGAAAGAAATAAAATGTTCAGCTTTTTATTTGGCCTTTATATTTGGTTGCTGTCTCTGACATCACGAGGTCACGGTGATCTTTGCGCACAAGATGACTATTTTCCATTTCGCTTTTATCTATGTTGTTTTCCTTTTGGAAAAAAACTTTTGCAAATTCTCCCGGCACTGACTCCTTCACTCACCTGAGCTCACTGTTATGTCGGTCATCTCTGAACTCAATAGATAAGAGTGAAAAGCTGAGTTTGTTGAAAGATTTTTTGGGCAGCTGTGTTACAGCAGTTTTTGAAGCGCCGTTCTTGGCAGATCAGAGCCATCCAGAAACACGAAAGGTGCTGGAGACGGAAAAAATCTCATTACCAGAGGTAGGCAGGAGCAACTTGGTGTGACAAAAACAAAAATAATTGCACAACTGCAGGATATTAAATGTTATACCTGCTAGGTTTGCATTGCTTTCTATGTCATTATTCTCTAACATCCTCAGTCGCACTCGATGATGTTTTTCATTTAAACCCTAATCACATTGGTGCACTCTATATACTTCCAGCGCTGTGGTGTTTCTACCTGTTCATATTTCTTTTTTTAACTGCAGCAGGATATGAGAAATTTGATGTATAGTTTCATCTTCTACACAGTGTTAAAAATGTAGCTTGTGGTGTTTTGCCAGACAGTTTTTCCCACCTTTGTCATTCACTGCACACACATCTAAACGTAATACTTATTTAGTTAAAGATGTTTTAAAAAAGAATGCTGGGGTGATAAGACATTCATAAAATTCATATTATCCATACAAAGGTAAAAACTAAGCTTACCGCCTCTTGGTTCCAGCTTCATATTTAGCGTACAGACATGAGAGGGGTATCAGTCTACTCATAACTCTATTGTACGTGTCCACTGTCGGGCGTCATTTTCGCACTTCACAGTCATTGTCTATGTGAGTAGCCGTGCAATGCATTCTGGTAGCGATGCAGGGACTTTGGAGAAGCGGGGCGCAGAGTCGCCTGCTCCTCATTTGCATAAAGTTGAATCCATGCTACTTTTTGCAAATGAGGAGCTCGATCCCAGAATTCCAAAAGTCACAGAAAGACAATCTGGACACAATGTCGTTGAGCTAAATGCGCGTGCTAGACGCCTCATCTTATGGATCTCTTTTTCTGTCCCTGCAGGAACTTCTACTACATCACCATGCTACGCGACCCCGTGTCACGCTACCTCAGCGAGTGGAAGCATGTGCAGCGCGGGGCCACCTGGAAAACCGCCCTCCACATGTGTGACGGCCGCTCGCCCACTCAGGACGAGCTCCCCGCCTGCTACAGCGGCGAAGACTGGACCGGCGTGCCCCTGGCAGACTTCATGAGCTGCCCCTCCAACCTCGCCAACAACAGGCAGGTCCGCATGCTGGCCGACCTCAGCCTGGTGGGCTGCTACAACATGTCGACGGTGAGCGAGCTGGAGCGCGGCCGCGTGCTGCTCGCCAGCGCCAAGGCCAACCTGCGCAACATGGCCTTCTACGGCCTGACGGAGTTCCAGCGCAAGACGCAGTACCTGTTCGAGCGGACGTTTGGCCTGCGCTTCATCCGGGCCTTCACGCAGATCAACAGCACGCGTGCCGCCAGCGTGGGCATCTGCGAGAAGGTGCGCTGGCGCATCGAGGGGCTGAACGCCCTTGATGTGGAGCTGTACGAGTACGCCAAGGAGCTGTTCCTGCAGCGCTACCAGTACAACCGCCAGAGGCAGCACCGGGAGGAGCGTCTGCGGAGGTGGCGTGAGAGGCAGCAGAGGCAGCGGCTGCACAGGCCCTATCTGGCCGAGCTGTGGAGACTGGCAGGGGGGGGAGGGGTGGGAGAAGTGGGGGAGGGGGAAGAAGAGCAGGTGAAGGGGCTAGAGGAGGTAGCCACTACAGAGGACTACAGCAGCCAGGTAGTGAGGTGGTGAGGGGGGGAGGGGGACAGGAACTGAAAAACACCAATGAACTGACTGATTCATTGTGCTTTACTCTCCTCCCGGTCTCTCCTCCGCTGTGAATCTGCCAAAAATCCTCCTGCCTCGTCATGGCCTCATAGCTCTTTGTTGGACTGCCAAATGGTGTCTTAATATTTATGATGGATGTATTTGTCATGGCAACATAAACATTTTGTATTTTTCTTCTTCTTATAATGGCTTATTTTGGCACTGCAGTTGTGACTTGTATTTATTTATTCGTTAGCAAGTGCTTTGAATGTCCTCAAAGCAGAGAAAATGTTTCTTCAATTTCACTAATAATTAGAACTGGGAAAAATAACGTGCTTCAGGAGGAAGGGCAATTTTAGTCTATTTAAAAAAAAATGGAGGAGGACTTGAAGGATCCTCTGTGTCATGTTTGTGATCTAGCGCCGTGTTGATCAGTGAAATCTTGTAGTTACTCTGTGGTGTTTTGCTTCATACGAATATCAAAGCACAAACTTGGCAATAGTCTGCAGTGTGTTTGTCCCCCCCCCCTCCCCCGACTGATTAAGCTGCAATCTACAGAAAGGCAATTTCTCGCAGGAAATGTGTCCAATAAAAATATGCAGCATCCAGTCATGTAAATTTGTCCTTGATGGACTCTCTCTCTGGTACGCATGTGTACGTGAACGTGTTCTACCTTGCTCCTTTTTTCACAGCATGTTCTCACCATAAAAATCTGAAATCTTCATGCGGTGTGCCAACTTCTTCCATATCCACACACGCACAGACACACTGACGCACAAGGAGGAGAGCTGCGGGCCTAAAAGACAGGCTGTCAGAGCCAGTTTCAGCGCTCCTACATCACAGAGAGAGAACATTGGTATTTCCTCCATTAGGGCATTGATCACGGGCTCTTTGCTTCCAAATTGATCATTTAAAGTTCAATTGACCATGACTCTGGCGCAGCAGAAAATAGAAGAAACTAATTGGCTTGCTGAATGCTTTTTCCTCCATAATCTGACAAACATACAGTACCTTGTTCCATTTGCAATCCGCTAGAAAAACAATATTTCAACACATTGCTACAGACGTGCCTGTGAGATGTTAGGTGCTGGAATGATTCATATTAAGGTCCCATTTCTGGAAAATCGTGGCACTTCCCGACCACTCGGCGCAGACGTTTTGTTCATGGGAAGGAAAATGAGGATGAGGAGGAGATCAGTCAGGAGGCAGAAAAGGAAATGGCTACATCCACGGACCAAAATAGCCTCTCCATCCCTAGCTGCAGCAGCATGTAACAGAGAAAGATTAGAATTATGTAAGCCTTTGATAATTACGCTGGATTTTACTTCTCTGTGGACTCATGCACAGAGAGAAATGACAGACAAACGTTACATTAATTCCATTTTAAATCACAAGATCCTTTATTATTTGACACAAATTACTAATTGTTTTGAATTGTGAACTGAACCATAAAACCAGGTATTGCAGCAGAGTGACATATAGTATCCAGGATGAATCTGTTTGCAGCGAGTGATAGACAAATAGTGTAACAGCTTCCTTTATCTACAGATGATGTCTCTCTGTTGACAGGGAGTATTTGTTCCCGGGATGTTTGTGTTTGATGAAGATAAACGGATGTGTTTTTGTTCTTAAAGTTTTTCTCTTAGTAGTAAAACATTCAACCCGTTGGTTCTTCTGTCGTCAGCTGACTCTGTCCAGCAAAATAGAAAGCGGTATACATTATGCTTTCAACACGAGGGATGTGCTGCCTGCCTTGTTAGTTCATGGGGAAGATGCATGCATCTGCAAAGAGAACTCAGCTAAGTGTTTAGACACAACCTCAGAGTCTTTCACAGATGAGCAGCTGCAGGAGGTCAGCTGTAAGATCATTTGATCACTCTGTTGGGGAGACAAACGCAGCAAACCGTGATGATTGATAGTTCTTTTTTTTTGCTACAATTTAAATATTTCCATCCATTTCCAAAGTATTGGGGGATTAAGGAAACGCAAGAAAAGAAAGAAAAAATAACCTCTCTCAAAGTCTTTTGTGTCGATATATTTTTTATTATTGCATTATAAATATAACTCTGTAACAAATACAGAGGTAACGTAACAATTTGCTGTCTAACAAGATGACACCTCTTATGATTTTTTAACCAGACAAAATAATGTCAAGCTAATGATCGGCTAAAATGAGCTGCTATAAATCTCTACAAGTCTCCAACCCTCAATTTTAGCTTGTCAATCATGTATTTAAAAATAGTGTTGTGTAGTTGACTAACTAAAACCATTATAGATTCATTCTTTATAAAGCACAAAAAAAGTTGTATGTTAATGGTTAAAATACTCCCATGTGTAATATACAACATTTGGTTTCAACTGTAGGTTTTATTAAAGGCACAGACCTTATTTTCTGTATCAAGTAAAATACAGAGGAAAAACTAACTGGAAATCTGGCAAGGGAACCCACAGCTCAGGAATGCAAACTACCTTCCTGGTTTTAGGACCACAAACTGACCCCTTCTACTGTATACTACGGGTGTATTCACAGCTAAATTGTTTGGGCCAGTTGTTTCGAACCCTGGAGCGTCACAACTCCAGATTCGGTTTGTTTGGGCAAACAACGGGCATAGACCACAGAAAGATGGGGGGGGGGTCTCAGCTTGCCTCCACTTGAACTCTGGAGCGGTTTGTTTTCAGTCAGAATGCAATCGACCCTACTATCAATACCAATTGGCTCACGCATTGCCCAATATATGGATGGCTGGATGGATAAGACATATCTCATGATGAGAAACATGCTATGGTTTATAAAGATAATTTAATCAAGTTTACCTGATGCGCCCGCTGAAGAACAATTGTCGTGTGTGGCTGTATGCACCCATCACAGTCTCCGACTGCAAACTCTTAGGCAGCATGTCTATGTCTAAGATGCATCAGGACATTGTTTTGTAGTCACAGTCTAGACGCTTGCTGGAAATGGATATTTTGTTTATTTAATGAATCACATAAATGCAAAAAAAACAATTAGCAATACTTGTGCTCCATAATAAAGAAAAAAGAAAGAAAGAGGAGGAAGCGTTTTGAGGAAATCTTCCTGGTAATATTTCTGACCAATGAGAGAACAGCTTGCTCGCACATGGCATTTGTTTACAACTTTTGGAACCACTCTTGAACAAAACAAAGGGGCAAATTCAACAATTGCATCAAATGAGTTCCTGAGTCGGAACAAAGCAAACAAACAACAGGTCTGAAAACGCAGACTATTTTCAAGGTTTCAAATAATATAATCCATTATATTGTAAGTCAGGTAAATTACAGTACACTCATGTGTGGACAAAGGTGAGAACTTAACATGCACTTCTTACAGCTTAGCTTTAGGCAATTACATTTCAGGGGTTGGCACAATTATTTTGTCTCTTGGAAGCACCAAATGAGGAAACCCCCACTGTCATGCGGCTTTCCCGACATCGATTCGGCGTGAGTAAGCTTACTGTGTGTCCACAAAGTGAGTCAAACGCAGAGGAAAGAACAGTCAGGCGTTGGACAGTCGGCAGTCATGCGGCCGGCATGTCACGGCGTGCCTTTCTAAAGAGCAGCGACCTGAACTTGGTCAGCCAGTATTCCCAGTGAAAAGTGCTGAGGAAGGCCATCCTGAACTTATTACCTGAAAGAGTGTACAGAGCCAGGTTGAAAAAGGTGTTGAATCCAGCCAGAGGCCTGGAGATAATATACGCTGCATGTACGATGTGCTCCACCATGCACGCCATCCTTCGAGTTTCTATCCGCAACACACGCAAGATGTGATACGGCAGGAAACACACCACAAACACCACCACGATCAGCACAGTCACCCGCCGTGCTCGCATCCGACACGGACTAGTTGTGTAAGGCCCTTTGGCCAACTGTTTCACTATACCGATGTAACATATGAATACCACCACTAGAGGGAGTAGAAATCCGAATGCAGTAAGCAGCCGGACATACCACATACTTAACATGTTACTAATGTTTATGGTGCTAGCAAAGTCTAAGCAGTACGTCTTGTTGTTGCGCTGCTCTAAGGATATTATCGTCAACATAGGTATGATTTCGGCAGCTGCGATGATCCAGACGGCTGAACACGCAATTATACCCCAAAACCTTTGCTGCACCTGCGCTGCCCTTAGAGGCTTGATCACCACCACATAGCGGAAAACGGCGAGACACGTCAGGAAGAGGATGCTCGCATACAGGTTAAAATGAAAGCCAAGGCGCACAAAGCGGCACATGAAGTCGCCGAGTGTCCACAATTCCCCGTTGCTGTAGTAGTAGACCAGGAAGGGCATGCTGAGAACATAGAGGAGGTCGGTCAGTGCCAGGTTGACCATGAGGATGCTGTTGCTCTTCCAGGGACGCAGCTTTGTCACGTAAATGCCAATGGAGGTTTTGTTGCCCATCAGGCCCACGGTGAAGATGATGGTGTAGGAGACAGGCAGGTAATATTGTTTTATCAGTTGGTCCACGTCGGTGCAGTTGGGATGTTCCATGGCTGAGTCCTGTTGAGAATCAAAAGCAATTTTAAAAACCACGTTTAAAAAATAAAACTCTGAGAAGAGGGAGCTAGCCAGAATCGTAGTTAAAATTGCAGACAAAGAGGTCATGTCCTTGTTTCTTAGGATTTTGAATGATCCAAGAATTTAAATGCTACAGCTACCCACAAATTACACTAATATTTCTGGACTCAAGATATTGAAGTTTGACTGTGTTAAGTCAGTTTGAAACATCATTTAAATCATTGTTTTGGGAGATAGAAAAGCACAGAAAAAAAAGAAAGAAAAAAAAAAAAAAAAAAAAAATATATATATATATATATATATATATATATATAAACACTTGAACACATACATTCATTTATGATTAAAAAGTGCAAAAATGTGTGGCTAGTCAAGTTTTTCAGGGGGGCTGATCTATACTGTAGGGCTTGTTGACAACTAGAAAGATGTATTTTACATGTGCTCTTTACTAAGGTACAAAAAGCTGCTTGATAAATGACTACAATTAACTGATTACAGAAATTGTTGTAGATTTTTCAGTCAAACTGTTTCTGCGCTATTTGAAAACTTAAACCCTGTAGTAAATGTTTTTTATGGCCACTTGGGGGTGTAGACACAATGCTAACATCACCACATGGAGTCGATATGACGAACATATCTGGGACCTGCAAATGCTCAACTATTTTCACCAGCTTGTCGGAAAATTTGATACTGTATTTTCTGGAGCTTTTTTACTGGGAATACAGTATCTGCCTGCTGTGACTGCTACATGTATGAGAGCAGTGAGAATATACCAAAACATTAGCTGTACACGCTAAGACCAAAACAATGAGCTGAAAAATGCTGAAATGCTCCGTATGCTGAGGGGAATGGCAGAGTCAGGTGGTAATTCTCTGTGGGTGCGTCCCTACGAGTGACACCATCCACTTAACCTGCAGTCATTTGATTATTTTTTTATGTAACTGTGGAACTTTTGAGCTGGATGATTCCCAGTTCAGGTATATACACATATATTATATGTTTTTGGGTGAGAAAGAAAATAGGCATTCATCCTTTTTCCCTCAGCTGTCATATAATTGTCAAAGGCAATTACTGCTTGAGGAAGGAAGGAGAGAGCATGGACAGATATTCTAGGAAACAAACAGACAATCAAGCGACTCAGTGGGGAAGAAGCAAACATAACCTTCTTCTTTCCTCATCAAACAGTCTGGTTTCTGAGAGTCTCTCAGGATATTACAGCGCCTATAGCATCCTGGCTTGACGGCAGCTTCCGTTAATGCTGTCAGTGCAATCTGTTCTCATTATAGATGTGAGGAGATGTACAAAGTGTCATTCACACATCGCGTGTAGACACACATGATTCCATAAGGCTGGGACTTGTACAATTTCTATCCAAAAGCTAATTTCATCCAGCTCAGTGTCGAAATCGTAAACATAGGCCGAGTCAAAAAGGTATAGATAGATTTTTCTACTCACTTTTAGTTACAGTGTCCTCATCAGTGCTCACTCCAAGCCTTCAGCGTCTCATCTTTGTTTTAACATCCATCTCTCTGTCACTCCTCCTACTCTCCTGTCCCCTTCAACACCCAGGGGGGAACTCAAGCATAGCTTAGTTCTAAAGCCCATTGTTGTGTGCTTCACCTTCAGCCATGTGCACTAACTTCCTGGTGTCATGCTTTAGGTGATAAAGCTCAAGGGTCACTTTATTTACACAGATCAGGTTTCAGGGGATTCTGCTAAGAAAAATGGTTATCGTGTCTGGGAACACATTGTGTTTTGATAATTTAAACTCTCCAGTGCACCTTTTGTTCAATAAAAATGAAAAGTTGAAAGCTGTCTTTGTTATTTCTTTAAACAGGCACACGATTACCTTAGGTGACTTGCAAAGCTAAATCTAGTAGACAAAGACCTTGGTTTCTGATTAAAGTAACGAGGAAGTTTGGCAAAATGTGGGAAATGAATGCTTTAATAATATTATCATCCGTGTGAAAGTCCAAACTCGCCGGAGATTTTCTATTAGTTCCATGAGCAACTTTTAAATCAATACGTCAATTCCAAACCTTGAACAAATGTTAACACTGAAACTGTGAGCAAATCTTAAAGGCGTCAACATGCTTTAACACATGCATTTTGTCCAAATGTGAAATGAAAGCATTCAGTTGGAGTCCTGTTTCTGTCTACCTCCTGAATCTAAGTTTTTTCTTTTAGCTCTTGCAGAAGAGGCCTCGGCAAAATTGTATTACAGGTCAAAGGTCGACAACGCCAACTCGGGACTTTCACTCAAAGAGTATTTACACATACCTTGTGGTTCAAACTCAATTTCTGACTTTTAAATATGCTGCTCACTCGGTTCGGATTGTGGTAAGACACACCTGAACCTTTGGGAGCTGGTTTCACAGGATGCATTTAAAAAGATTTTTTTTATTTTGGCCAGGATACTCTAGAAAAAGAGATGTTTAATACCAATGTGTCTATTTTACCCCTGGTAAAATAAAGGTAACATAAAAATGTCCTTACTTACATTACTTGACCTCAATTATTATTTATTTTAAGCATCAATGAGTGTAATGGAATCCTTTACACATATGTCATCTCCTTTACAGCTGCAGTGCACAGTTGAAAACCATTCTGAAAAAATATTGGTTTTGTGTCATTGAAGTGTAACAAAAATCACTGTTGTGATTCTGTGTGAGGGCAAACTGCATGACATACCTTTTGTTTCAATTTCTTGAACTTGCAGTGTCGTAACCCACGGTCATGTTGACACACACACACAAACGAGAAGGTGTGACACATGTTTGAGGATCATTAAGCTGTGTTTACATTTAAATACTTAATCTACTATTAACCCAGTTCCACTTCCTTGTTTTCCATGGAAGTACAAAGCAGCTACAAATATACATCTTCTCTCCACCTGCTGCCCTATGCGCGTTGATAGTCTCTGTAATGTCACTTTTCTGTCGATCACACAACATCAGAAACAGTAAAAGAAGTGAAGACGTTTACAAATGTTTATTTTACAAAAGAAATGCTAGAAATGGTGTAGAGCCGAGTCTTTATGAGATCAATCTAAATCGTGGCTTCTTTTTTTTAATATTGTCTGGATGGTGCAGTCTTTGAAGAGGCGGCAGAACCGAGTGTTTATAGTACAGATGAAAATCATCTGAGTTCAGAGAAAAATGAATGTCAAAGATCATCTCGACACACAGAAATCTGAGTGCAGAGGATGAGACGCCTCATAGGCAGCTCGCTGGGGGAGGAGGGGGGTGTCAGGACGTGTTGTTGGGGGTGCTAATAAATAAAGAAAGTGGTTCTGTCTACAGTTTGGGCATCCTGGCAGCATTGAGGCGCATGGACACACAGGAGGAGCCGGCAGCATAACGCATCTCCCTCAGCATCCCACTCCACTGCTTCTTATCATCCTCATACCTAACAAGACCAAGAGCAGAGTCAGATCTGGGAACAAACACAATGGTAACCAACCAAAACATGTAAATCTTGGTCGCATAACTTGAGAAGACTTACTGCCAGACGTCAGTGACTTCTGTGGGAGCCACCTCTTTGCTCTCCGTCTCAACCATGGCAAAGCCGCCCACAGCGTACAGGGAGCCGCCGTTGCTCAGCAGGTTGACAGAGCTCCTCTCCTGGGGAAACTCTGTGAAGGGCTCCCACCTGAGGAGATACCACATCAGGAGAAGGTCAAGGGTAAGATAGGGCTCTCATTTTAAATGCCATTTGTACCTTAGCAGATTTGTCCAATTTGAGTGTTTTAGTGGCTGTCGGAGATAACTGAAATGTGGTATGGAGGCCCAAAGAGTTCAATATTAAATATATAATTAAGACTTTTTAAATAAATAACATTAAATATATACAGGTAAATTAGCCAATACATTGTGAAATAAGAAAACATTATTAGTTTTATTACAGTTTTATTATACATTTTCTTCACTATTGAAGTCTGTGTTTCAAAATGCCCCATTTCAGATGTTTTTCTACCCAAAGACACTTTGATTTCATGTCACTTTTCATTGCATAATGTCCCATTTCATTTACATACAAGTAGCTTGGCACAGTTAAAGCAGCAGCCTTTTGATTCTAAATTTGTCTTTCAGAGAAAGACACACAAACTAGCCAGCTAACAGGCAGTTAGCCGGGAGGTTGTGGGTATGTGCTAATGTGAAACATGACATGAAATAAGTATCAATGCCATTAGGAAATCAAAACAGGCTTTTGAAAAAGGGCATTTATAAAAAACAAATTATATTAATTAAAAAAATGTACATGATGAAACAACAATTCATCATAATGAGTTGA
Source organism: Zingel zingel (assembly GCA_023566125.1). Lineage (NCBI taxonomy): Eukaryota > Metazoa > Chordata > Actinopteri > Perciformes > Percidae > Zingel > Zingel zingel. The sequence goes on from CM042337.1 coordinate 16,843,472, forward strand.
CATTTAATGATTTCTGAAATAATTTCACTATATATTGGTTTAATGGTTATTTTACACGATCCGTTCATATGTTTATTTCAGAATTTGTTACTTATTTATGTAATATTGAACACTTTGGGGCTCCACAGCCTGTGGTTTTTCTTCAATTAATGTCTAAATGTGGTTATTTTTGTAAAATGTATATGTATTTTAACCTAATGTCTCAACTTAAAGGTTAAACAGAATCATACTTGTTTGTTGCAAAGTCATATGCTTCACATGTAGCTGTGAGGCCTTCCTCGTTGACTCCACCAGCCACCACGATCTTGCCGTTGTGGACGACAGCTCCGAACATGGCTCTGGGTGTCTTCATGGCCGCCAGCTCCCGCCACTCGGACTGCTTGTGGTTGTATGAAAACATCTTGTTGAGGGCTTTGCTGTGGAGATGAAGGAATAAATATGATCATGGGAATGTTAGTGTCAAAAGATGTTACAACCAGATGGTGCTTACACTAATGAATGGATGGCAGAATTTTGTTACAAAAAGCACCTTCTTTCTACACAACACATTCAAATACAACACTAAAGCAGATATAGACAAAAGCTTATCCCACAATGGATTAATGAAAATGAGTATAATTTGGAATAAAATGCTCTGTAAATGTCAGTGTTTGTTTTCCCCAAAAGATTTTTATAGCCATTTATTTAATAAGGTGACATTCCAGTAAATGATGAAGAAAATGTCACCTTGTGTCTTAATCATTTATAATTATGTTTCTAATGGACTGACAATGTGTTTCAGCATGAAGCCTTCATCAGATCCTCACTCTCTTTTTAAAGGATACAGTGTCAAATTAAAAATCAGCAGGTAAACAGTTGCACCTGAGATAAAGGCCAAACAGCTGGATAAGTTGCTCAGGAAAAAAAGTGAACAGAACTTGCTACTTCAATATAGAATATAGAATCAAAGAAAACATAGAAAACATAGAATAAATACGAAAATGGAAATGAGGAAGTAAGACCTGATAATAAATTAAATACAATAATTAAATCAGGATATTTTATATTACATTTTTTACCTAGATTAGTTTTAGTGTGTGGGGACACAAGGGCCTGGTGACTGTTAATCAACAATTTGAACGTAACATCGTAACATACGTTTGGTATTCTGTGGATATAGTTGGTTGAAAATTTATATTATGATATTGTGTTTTTCTTATCATGTTTGGGTTTTTTATTTCACCTTTTAATGAGGGTTCAAATAAAGGTTTTCGGCCATGTTGATCTTCTCTTTGTCACACAGGTTTGATTGTTTTCCCACTGATTGTTAACTGCATGGTGTGTCCTTAAAGAGTCATTCACACATACACAGCTTATTATTAAATACAGTGTTAAATCCTATGGTTTGAGGACCTACTGGCTGTTTTGTTCATGTATCACTGCTGCATGCACTACAACACAGTTCATACAGTATGTTCAGTGGTTCTACTATGACTGTATCATTCAAAGAGATGCACAGGATCAGTATTATGGCAACATATTAAACAGTCCTGGCCTGTAGCAGTGTTTTCTATGAAGTACCATTCAGCTATGTACTCTGGCAGTGTGTGATAGACCACAAACAGCTGCAGTCAGTCACACACACACACACACACACACACACACACACACACACACACACACACATACACACACACACACACACACACACACACACACACACACACACACACACACACACACACACACACACACATTTACTCACTTGTCATCTGTCTTTCCTCCAATGCAGTAGACCAGTCCTTTGTGGGAGATGACAGCATGGCCGTGGATCTTCAGAGGAAGCTTTTTGGTCTCAGTCCACTTCATCTTCCTGAAGAATTAAAATGTAATTAATAGTTTTAAAATATGTTCTTATTATATTTTTTATTATTATATTTATATATTTTGCACCCCTGAATATGTTGCTTCTGTTTTGTGTAGTGTTTGTAGAGCCAAATCCATTGGGATTTGTGATAAACATGTAACAAGTAGAATATCCTAACTCAAAAACCAAGAAAAACTGCTACATAATTATTGAAGAGACCAAGTAAGTCATGCCAATTTATTTATAGAGGACTTTTAAAACCAACCTAGGCTGAACAAAGTGCTATACAAAGTTATATTATGTTATAAAAACAAAGGAAGACTATACAAATATAGACACAATGAACATCATACAAACAACACACTTCTATACAAATGTCCTTAAACTAAATCATACGCCAAAGAATAAAAATGTGTTTTAAGACGAGACTTAAAGATCTCAGCAGTAGAGGAGGACCTAATATGAATGGGAAGTTTGTTCCAGAGTCTCGGGGCCACAACAGAGAAGGCACGATCACCCTTTGTTTTCATCCGAGAAGGTAGAATAGCTAAAAGGAACTGATTAGATGATCTTGGGTTCCTGGAGGAGTGATGTAGGGTAAGGAGATCAGCAATATATAAAGGGGCCAATCCATGTAATGCCTTAAAAACAAGTAACATTTCCTTAAAATTGATTCTATATTTGACCGGTAACCAGTGAAGAGAAGCCAATATTGGGGAGATACGATCCCTCTTTCTGGTACCAGTCAACAATCTAGCAGCCGCATTCTGGACAAGCTGCAGGCGTGATAAAGATGATTGGCAAATCCCAGAATACATGGAATTTTAGTAGTCAATAGGAGATGAAATAAGAGCATGAATAACAGTCTCCAAGTCCTTACAACAGAGGAAGGATTTTAGAGTTGGCTAAAATGTCCCGCTCCGCGACCAACAGACGCAAGTGGACCGTAAGAGGGTGAGTTCACATCAAAACACAATTAATTATACTTGAACACCAAATATTCTTTTTTTTTTTTTTTTTTTTAAATGTTGTAAAGGAAACAATGCTGTTCTTTTACTGAAGTCAATTATCACCTTAAAACTGTATAAAAGGTGAGACACAGGTTGAGAAAAAAAAGAGTGAGGGAAAAGAAGCAAATAATGCTACTAACTCAACATCGTAGCACATCACAGTGTCCAGCGACTCGTTGGTCTGGAGGTCTTTTCCAGCCACGGCGAACAGCAGGTTCTCGCTCTCTCCGATGTTGAAGAGGCATCTTGGAGAAGGCATGGGCGGCAGGGCGACCCAGTCAGATGTGAGTGGATCCAACTGTGATTGAAAAGTACATTAAAACACCCTCTTGGTACCCATTAGCTGTGTGTCTTTGTCTCCTCATGAAGCTGGAAATGAACCATCATACTGTGGTATCCATATATTGATTATGCTGTAAAATATAGTAGATTTTAAGGCTTGAGTGTCTGTGTAGACGTTAGACCTGATGGGCAACATGGGAAAAATAATCCTTCGATTGATCGCAGAAGGATTTAGGGAAAACAGTATCCCAGTCATTCTTGTGGTTACACACTGAAAGATTACTTTGAATTTGTGTTCCATTTTCCTCTGCTTTATGTGTAGGTTGAGTTCCATTAAGATGCAAAGAGGGTTTAGATGAGCTAAAGTACTTGCTGAGAATGACAGTTTGTGAGCTAATGCTAAGTGCATTATTTTCACAAATACTAAAAGACTTCTAAGATACTACAAACACTGTGGTTGGACATGTTGGGAAATACACTCAATTGATTTCTTGCCGAGAGTTAAATGAGAAAATTGACACCCCTCTCATGTTTGTACAATACATATTAAAGATAGCCAGCAGGGGGTTATTTAAATTAGCACAAAAACTGGAGGCAGGAGGAAACAGCAAGCATAACTCTGAAGAAAGGTAAACTAAAATCTGCCTACCACAACTTAACCCCATGAATTCACTTACGCACATATTTTGTTATATATCTTTTTTAATCCATACAAAAGTGTTAAAATGACACAGCCATGCTGGGTGTTTCCCCTTGCTACCAGTCTGTGGTTAACTGAGCTAGCAGTCTCCTGGCTCTAGCTTCATATTTAACATTAAGATATGCCAGTGGTGTCCATCTAAATCTCGGCAAGAAAGTGAATATGAATATTTCCCAAAATTGTCAAACGATTTCTTTAAATAATTAATTTAGTGCAATGAAGGAAGTGATAAAAATAGAGCAGTATCAAATGAAAGGAAAACCTGGTTACCAAGTAGAAGTAACATTGAAGGGGTACATCTTTGTTTTCCTCATCCACAAACAGTCCTCCAATGATGTAGAGCTGGTTCCTCTGTGACGCCAGGCTGACGTGGTTACGTGGCACCTGCTCCGACATGGCCGCCAGGAAGCACTCGTTCTCGCTGACATCATACGCCACTGCCGCCGTATCATTGATCATGACGATGAATTCCCGTGCGTACATGCCGTGTCTGCGGCTGTCATTCAGGAAGCCGGGGAATGGGCTGTCCTCCTCCTCCTCACCTTCTTCCAAGCCGGCCCCCTCTTCCTCCACCTTCTTCTTGGGTGTCTCTGGAAGTTTCCCCTTGAAGGCATCCCTGATGATCTGGATTGTCTTCTGGAGCTCTGGGTCGGCCTTGATGATCTCATCGGTCTCTACTTTGTCTTTGAAGTACTTCTCTGGCAACAGGCGGAAGCGGATGCAGTTGAAAGCATCCTTCAGGACCTTGACGCGCTCCTTGTCGTAGCGGACCCAGGCCATGAGCGCCTCGAACACCAGCTCTTCCTTCTCCACGTTCAGCGCGTCTCCACCGATGATGGCAAACAGCTCGTGGGCTGCGAGCTTGAGGAATTCCTCTTCTTTGTAGAGGAGCTCAAAGCGGTCGGCGATGTAGTTGCGTGCAGCCACCGCAAGCCTGGGACAGCTGAGCACCAGGCCCATCCTGAATATGGCCATGCAGTTGCCCAGGGAGATCTTCTTCTGAAGGTAGTTGACACAGACCGTAAAGACAGAAGGGATCTGGAATCTGTTCGCCACAGCAATTATATCCTGAACGTTGTCGTCGCTGAGGTCAATCTCGGCCGAGTAGAGGTACTGGATGATCATCTCTAGGATGGAAGGGTTGACTTCTTCCAAGACCACCTCCTTCGTGTTCTCCACCTCCTTCCCATCTTCTGTGAAGAAGATCTCCCTGAAGTAAGGGCTGCAGGCGGCAATGATCAGCCGATGGCAGGGGAAGCTGCGGTCGCCTACCTTCAGGGTGCAGTCTACAAACTTGTTCTCATTCAGCAGTTCCTTCAGCCCGTCCTGAAGCAGGGTGCTCTGAAACAGGCGCAGCTCCTCCTTGATGGCATTGGGGTCCATGGCGTGTCAGGAGGGGAAACGGCGGGTGAACAAGGGGGTCTGTCGAAAGAGGAAGGAGACGGCGGCCACAGGTCCTTTTGGCAGTCGGTCTTGGCTGGGAAAGGCAGAGCACAGAAAAGGTTCCTAGAGTGAAGACCCTGCAATTTAATCCCGTCCCACTCTAAATATAGCTCCCACTGCCCCCTGCCTGCTTTAGCTCCAGTGGAATCTGACTGGGCCAAATCACAGCACAGGCCAGGGCTTGGAGCAACTGCTGTCACAGACTGAAAGAAGCAACTGGCTGCTCAGGCTGTGCCACCATGATTCAGCTCCCAAAGTGTCATGTGGCTGACTAACAGTGGAGACAATGCTGTCAAAGCCCTCGAATAGCTCACCTTAAGCCATACGTATGACTGGGAGGATATTTAGAGCAGCCGCTGTCATGTTAAAAATTATGTGTTTATAGATCTCCTTTCATTTATATCTGATTTTCATTTATTTCTTCAGTCAGACAAATCAATTGTACTGATTTAGGCTTATGTTTGCATATACACCAATTTCTTTATACTTTGTAATTCATATACAAGCAGACAAGACAGTATCGTTAGTTATTATAGACAATTATCAATTACTAGTCACTTTTACCACCACAGATACTACTAGTGCTGCAACTTACATTTACTTCCAATTTTCAGTTACTCATAAGTTGCTTACTGATTATTTTCTCAGAGCCCAAGCTGCCACCTTTAAACTACTTGTTTTGTTCAACCAATAATCCAAACCACTAAAGTATTACCTTTACTATCATATATGACAAAGAAAAGTAGCAAATTCTATATTTGAACCAGCAAATTTCACAGCAACAACAGTTTTTTTTTTTAAATATTATTTTGATATTTTATTATTTCTAATGATATTTTTGTATTTGTATACTTTCTTTTAGCACTTCACTGTTTTCGCTGTTTACTCCGCTGGATCTTTTGCTACAAATCAATGCAAAAACGTACCTTTTTTTATCTTTTCACAACATGGCATTATTAATATAAGTGAGTTTGAAGAACACAAAATCATTGTGCTAAAAATGGAGCAGAAAAGTTTGGTTGCAGCAGCTGTGTGCAGAAACAGGTGAGAGCCACGCATACAAGCTGTTCTGTCCACCAATCAGCAAGCTTCTCCCTTTCCCTGTGGGGTGTATTATTGTCCAGCTGCTTGGCAGTGTGTGTGTGTGTGTCTTTGTGAATTTATGAGAGTGTGTTGCTTTGCAGTTAAAGATTTTAAAACTCACCTCAATTACTGCAATAATGTCAGTGCTAAAAGGCCATTACTGATGTGTCTGGATTAATAGGATCTTATATTGTTAAGTCTTTCTGTGGCCTAACAAAGTGTGCGGAGTGTGTAGAGTTAGGTAACGTTTCTCCCGTGGGCAGCACTAAAGATAGATCAGACTACGCCACTTGTCGAGGAGTGTCTAACATGTAATTTAAGCAGAAGGGGAGAGAAGATTCTGCTTAAGAAAGCTCTGACACTTATTAAAGCCACAGTAGATTAATAAAGCAAAGTTCTTAAACATGTCTTGCGAATATTTATTTTTGGAGAATATTTAGGTAATGTGTTGCTCTTTTTAAAAAAAAGCAAGACCCTAGCTTTATTTTGTTTTGAATACTCCAAAAAACTGAAACACCCTCCCACCCCCAGTGTTTCCTCTATGTTGATATTACCGCGGCGGCCCGACACGCTGTTTATGAAAAGTCATAAAGTCGTAATTACACAACTCTGCACAGCCGTGTGCTCTACTGAACTCAAGCAAACTGTCATCCGCTCTCTCTCCCCTTAGGGTGAGCAACTGGAACAGTGACAGGACGTCATCACTCGCAAAGTCATGGCAACCAAATAAACAACAGGGCGAGTACTACTTGTCACTCAATCTTAGGCAAAGTGACAAACAGTGATGAAAGCCGCGACATGAAATCCGCACTCACGCGGGTCCAGTGCAATATGACAGCTACAGTTTATAGGAAAATAGCATTGTGGACAATGAATTTGATGAATGTAGTGTTTATCAGACTCCAGATGAGACAAGAAGCTCAACAAAACAGTGACTGTAAGCTAATATAATTTGTATACAGTCCCTTACCATGAAGGTGATGCATTTACACATATTGTATTAGTTTAGATCAGATTTATTAAAAAATGTTTGAAATCAAATGTTGACCATGTAACAGTACAATATGTATTCATAGAGTCAGGACAGCTGAGTAATATACTGTAGTGACAAACCAGTAGCTCGACAATGGAAGTACAATTCTAGTAACTTGTTCTGTAGTACCAACTTCAGTGACATCAGCATGTGTTACCCAGTAGAGGGCAGTGTGTGTGTGTGTGTGTGTGTGTGTGTGTGTGTGTGTCTCTGTCCATTAGTTTACAGCTTTAACAAAGGTTAGTGGTAGGAAGGAAGTGAAATCATGTAAACACAAAACATCACATTTTCATTCAGAAAAAAAAACACATTAAAATGCACAGAATTATTCCATGAAGATACAGAGCATCAGTCATTTTTATATGTATATATAAAAGAACAAACTATATTTTATTGATATAAACGATGAGAGGCTTCATTTGTGTTGTGTTATTGGCTCTTGTGATTATGCACCAATATGCCCTACAGTGATTGTTTGAGTAAAGAAATGAATAGCTACACTATGTCCTTATGACATATTGAATAACTGATGCGATGTATGATTATGACATTGTTAAGGTACCACAGTTATTCACTGGCAAGTCCATTTTTTTCACAATCTTTGCAGCACTCACAGACTGTGTATGAAAAACATGTCCGAGCGGTGGGGGAATCCCCTGGAAAGTGGACACGCTTGCTCATCTTTATTCCTGAGTAGGAGTGATGGAGTATTCTCCGTGCTGATATAAAAAAACAAAACAACGGAAGTATCTATCAAAGCTGGGCTCTCTTTCACTGTAATTACAGGATAATCATTACAATAAGTGGTACAGGAGGAGGCACAAAGACAGGAACTGAAATGTAACAGTGATACGGAACATCAGTGTACATGTGTATGCAGAAACTTTACATAACCCTGTGAAAAAAGGCTGGTTTTAGCTGCCCCTCCTTGAAGTATCTACAGCAGATGCCTTCACTCAGCCTCCTGGAAAAAGGAAACATATGAGAAAGTCAATACTGTAAAACATTTGGAACCAATAAAATTGTTATGGCCTCATTTCGGCTGAGGAAATTGCAAAAAAAAGAGAAAGATGACAAATGACAGATTTTCTGTCTGACAGTCTAAGTGTCAATGACATGAATGGTATTAATATGGCAGGGATGAAACATGAGAGTGTACCGGTGGATCTGGCGATCACACACGTCCTCTTGCACTCTTCCTCTGTGTCAAAGCGGTTCTTGTTGCCGTTACAGCCTCCGTACCAGAACTGCGCGCAGGCGTTGGCCTGCTTATCATAGTACCAGCGGATGTTATAGTCCCGACACGTGCCCTGGTCCAGAACCAGGCCACAGCGAGGATCCAGGGGTACAGTCTCTGCAGGAAAAGCAGCAGGTTCTATAAAATCATCCACACTGCATCAAAAATAATTGGCCTCCCTGCTCCTCACCTACATGACCTCATTACTGAGCCTGTCAATCACAAAGCACTTATCATAACCCCAGAGTCCCCTCCACCACATGTACTTTAAACACACTGCACTGGAGCTTCACTGTAGCTTCACTGGAAAGTAATCTATCAAGTGACATCACAGCTGATCTGATCATACATAATGTATTTAGGATTGTGTTATATAACTTAGCATCTGACTAGCTTAGCTGTAGTGTAGGGAGAAAACTATTTTAGACTGGTCTGTAGTGTTTGGCTAGTTTTAATTTAGCTCTTACAGTCTAATCCAGCTTTTAACCTAACCCCAGGTTAACTTTAGGTGATGTTTCCAAGATAACAATAAGGTGGTTCATTAACAAAGTTCTGGATCTAATAATGATTAACCTGTTGGAAATACACAGCTGTAATGACAGTGATGAGTTAGCACAAGCACTGTGCCCTGCCACCTCACTGTTGACATCTTCCAGAAGGCAAACATTTTCTCAAATGATTAAGTTATCTGCAAAAATGATTTAGAGGAACACCACAGAACAGCTCTCTTTACTCAGAAATTGGTTCCAGCTCTGATTTTCCAGTTGAATTACCTTACAGTATCACTATCTATCTATCTATCACTATCTATCTATCTATCTGTAAAAAAATCCTTTTTTACAGAAAAGGATTTTTTTTTGCTATTAGAAATATGTTTGTTGTAAATTCCACATAATTGCCACTAAAGATATTATCTCAGTATCTCACACAAGTAAAATTATTATAAAAAAAAAAAATGGAAATCACTTGTTTGTTGCAGAACAAAATACAGTATCACTGAGTAAAAAGGACTTTTTTTTAAGAAAGAAGAATATAGAAGATGTAGGGTAAATCCTTCTCCGATTGATTGCAAGAAACTGTGGCAGTGGTGCCTTTTCTCCTCCATTCTCCAGTAGAGAGTAACTCCGGCTGCGATGACGCGAATTGAGCTAAGGCTCGTACACGGGAGTGTGGTGCAAGCAGTGGGGCAAGGAGGCATTTCATTGGTTCTTCTCAAGCGGACCGTGAGGCAGCGATTGGTGGACGTTTTCACAGGATTACAGCAGCTACAGATGACGGATCTTTTTCACTCCTTTTACAGAGCCCATAAGTTATTTATTGCTGTCGGGGTGTAAAGACCCTTTCAAACAATGTATAAAAAAGTGTTAAAAAAAAACTCGGAAATAGTTACCAACCCTGGCTTTAAGTTAAACCTGATGATCTTTAGTGGCGTTTAAGTGATTTCGACAGGAAACCACTTTTACTATTTTGACCACACCTAAAGGAATGATGCATTTATGTGGACGCGATAATAAAATGTAAACAATGTTGCTCGTTTGATTTTAGTGGAACCTGAAGGTATGATTTATTTTATTTGTGTTGCCCGAGGAGTCATTTACAGCTTCACTTGTTGATAGTGTTTCTCTGTAATTACTATCAAACTGACTATTGTGGATGACTGCTCTGTTTTATGAATGGGTATGTCACTGTGCCATGTCTCTGCATGCCCTGGCTATTAAAGAGAATTATCTAAATGTGATGAGAGCAGAATAGACATGCTGTACCTTTGGGAAGAGCTGGCCTTAGTGCAGGCACAAGCTGTACAGATACACCTGAGGAGGATGTGGTTATTCTTGTCGAAGAAGAAGATGATGAAGATGAGGAGCCTCTGGTACTGGAGGAGTCCTCTTTGGCAGGAGGTCTGATGTCCGATGTGTTGCGGTTAAATGTGTCCCCACGCTCAGTTCCCAGGTGTGTCTCAGTGAACACATGCTGCCCTCCTCCTCCCTGATGGTGACAAAACCAGCAAACAGCGTTAGACACTTTTATAAGGATCATTTTATAACATACATACACTCGTATGTTTCATACATGTCCTGTGCTGGATCCTCTGCTGCCATGCTGGGTGGTCTCTACCCGACCTCCATGGCTTGGAGTGCTGGCCCCAGTGTTGATGCCGGTCTGACGGCCATTCAGTACCTGCTGCTTAGTCACAGGCCGGTATCCATAACCACCGATGGCATAGTTCCCATTGTTGCCATTCCTGTTGCCGTTGTGGCTGTTGTAGCCATTGTAGCCATTGTTTCCATAGCCGTTGTAGCCGTTAGTAATTCTGTTATATATCAGGGCTCCATTCTCGTCCTCACAGAACTGGCTGACCAATTTGGATTCCAGCGCTGAGACAGAAAGACACAGAGAGGAGAAGTCAGAGGTTTACGGGATGGGTTGTCTCCAAAGATTAAACAAAGATTTTTTTAGACGGACTAGCTGCATGGCTCTCGGGATGGCCATGTTGGTCTGACCACCATTTTGACTGAACTGAACTATTTGATGGATTGCCATGGAATTCTGTACAGACTCTCAGGATCCCCAGAAGATATATCCTATAGACTGTGGTATTCCCCTGACTTTTCCTCTATTGCCACCATGAGGTTCACATCTGTGGTTCTCAGTGAAAAGTCTCGAAAACTATTGGATAGATTTCCATGATATTCTTCATGAACTTTTCATCGAGTGCAATCATCTGGTCAAAAATTGTTGTTGTCCATTTCTTTAGTTGAGAACTACTTGTAATATACATTAGTCTCTCATTGCCAGACCATCCTCCACACGCTGCGGAGGAGGGTCTGGCTAGTTCACATAGCATTTCAGGATGGGTGAAAAACATGCTCTGGTTTATTGGCATTTCTTTAAAACCAATCACAATTGTCATGGGCGGCACTAAGCTCCGCACGAAGCCGCTGCAAAATAGCCTCAGGAATGAACTTATTTTGGTGGAAGGTGTACTTCAAAAGTTGTTTTAGTTGTGCGAGAGAAAACTCAGATTGGACAGATAGTCTAGCTAGCTGTCTGGATTTACCCTACAGAGATCTGAGGAGCAGTTAACCATAGTCCTCACAAATCCACCGGAGTTTAAAATTACAATACAAAGAAAGTGGAAGGAAACGGACATCGGCGAAAATACATGCATCTGGCGAAATTTCCTGTGGCACCTGAGCAATACCGGAAGTGTAACGTTGTGGATATATACTAATATACCAGTAACAAATATGGTAAATATTATACCTGCTAAACATCACCATGTTACCATTGTCATTGTCAGCATGTAAACATACTGATGTTAACATTTAGTACAAATACATCCTCTCATAGCTGCTACAGTAGCATGACTGTAGACTCTTAGACATGGAAAAAAGTTTCTGGCTAGTGGAGGACACTCAGGTAAAGATGAAGTACACTGATTTTAAGCCTGGGTTATATATTACATCGATAATTTGGACCATGGCTGTTTTTTGCATTTTTTTAATTAATGATGAGCAAATCATACTCTTTACGTAACTTATAACTTGTAAAGCATAGAATACATTGAAAAAGTTCCCACTGACAACTGAATTACAATGAAATAATGAAAAATGGAAGGTATAGTTTGATATTTTTGGAAATATGGATATTTGCTTTCTTGCTGAGAGTTTGATGAGAAAGCCATACCACTCTCATGTCTGTATGCTAGATATAAAGCCATAGCCATTTGTTAATTAGCTTAGTTTATCACAAAGAGTAAAAGCAAAGGGAAACAGCTAGCCTGGCTCTGTCCAAAGTTTAAAGAACTCCACCTACCAGCATCTCTGAGGCTTACAAATGATTAAAAACTATCGTAAGCGTTTGTCTATTGGCATTTCTCATACATATGCATTACAGATACCGATATTAGAGCAATAAGCTAATATCTCACCAAAGCACTACCAAAGATAAGTTAGTCTAACCTGGCAGGGTGTTGAAGTCATCAATGAGGAACATGTGCTCGCTGTCTGGGTCAGAGGCGATCAGATTCAGCTCTCTCATGAACTCAACCTGTGTTGGGTCGGTGGTGTTCACAATCCCCAGAGCAAACATCTCAATATTGGCAGCGTGTGCTTCTCGTACAGCAATATCCAGCTTCACTGGCTCTCGCTTGTCTGTCTGCCCGTCAGTAATCACGATGGCCACTTTGCTGACTCCCAGACGTGAACTGAAGAAGGCCTCCTGGGTGGCTTTACGGATGGCGGTGCCGGTGTAGGTGCCCTCTCCCATGTATGGGATGTTCCTGATGGCCTGCTTGATGTCCTGTTTGGTGACGTAGCGGGCCAAGTTGAACACCAGCTTCACCTCCAGGCTGTACAGCACCAGGCCGATCCTGGTGGCGTTGCGGCCCACTGTGACTCGGTCCACCAGCGCGTTAACAAAATCCTTGATGATCTCAAAGTTCTCTGGGCCCACGCTCTCCGAGCTGTCGATGACAAACACCAGCTCCATGGGCCTCTCCTTACACTTGATCCCACATCCTGGAATCACATCACATCAACATATGAGCTCATGGCAGAACTGTCACTCTGACAAGGTTGACCCTGTGGAATCTGATCTAATGATTTACAGATAAGATGAAACAGTGGCTTAGATTCAGAAACTAACTCTTCTCTTATAACATCTGTGTTGTTAAGTCAATACTGAGAAGTCAAATAAATATTGCAAAGATCACAAGATACTTTACCACAGATCTCTTTGATCATCCGAATGATGTCCTCTCTCTGAAATGAATACACCAACACAGTGAGAGTGCATAAATAAAACAGTAGTAACTGAAAGTCAGCGGTGCAGGAAGTATTCAGATCCTTTACTTGTGTAAAAATAACAAAATTATTTTTGAACCCTTAATCCATTAGTTTATTAGAAAAGATTAAATTAAAAATCCCCAAATTTGGAGATACATGGTTTAACTGGACAGGATGGGTTTGGAAAATTGTAATCTGAGTAGTAACAAAAGCTGTCAAACAAATGTAATGTTAGGGTTGTAGAAAAAAAAAAGTATATTTCCTCTGAGATGTAGTGGAGAAAGTAGCATAGAATGGAAATACTCAGGTGGAGTACAAGTACATCTAATTTGTACTTAAGTACAGAACTTAAGTAAATGTACTTAGTTACATTCCACCAGTGGAAAAGTATATGAAAAAGTCTTAAGACTTACAGTGAGGCCTGCTTCACCTTTGACACCAGGTCGGCCCTAAAATAAGAACACAAAAAGTAGTTTCTGCACATTTAAAATTAATATTAGAGACAAATATTTGCTGAAATTAGTAATAACAAGGATTAGAGCATAATTCTCACAAAGCATTACACAGTAAATGGACATATAAAAGCATCATAAGTGTGACTCACAGGTTCCCCCAGGGTTCCAGGATCTCCCAAATCTCCTTTGATTCCCTTCAGCCCCCTCTCCCCTGCCGAGCCACGGTCACCCTGTCACACATCGCATGGCAAAATATCAGTGATCGGGATATAAAACGGTCACACAAACCCACATTCAAAAGTCCCAGACAACATGGGGACTCACTTTAGCTCCGTGTAAACCTTCACCAGGTACCCCCCTTGGCCCTGTCACTCCCTGGGCCCCCTGTTCACCCTAGAATCAAACACAGGAATTAACTACTTTGCATGTGCAGGACAGTTATAGACCTCTCAGATAGAGTTTAAAGATGCATGATTTTTTTATAAGAAGGACAACAAATCAAAGCCTACCTTTGGTCCTTGAACTCCTTGTCCTTGTGGCCCTGTTGGCCCCGGAGGGCCTGGCCGCCCAGGGTTACCCTGCAGTACAGAGGATACACTGAGCATCACATTGGAGTGGACTTACTTTATACAACTTCTGACATTGTACCACCTACATTCCCACAAAGAAGTATTAGGCAACATTAGCCTTTGGTTACACACTACTGCAAACAATTCCCTATTCTCTAGGTGTGTCCCAAGTCACTTTACGGTTGTTTCATTGCATCCTCATCTAAAAAAACCTGAACCACGAAACTACAGACCCATCTCATAGCTGCCTTTTGTTTAGAAAATCTTATAAAAAGTGGTCTGTTTGGCAGATCTATACACACAGCCACACCTGCACCCTAAAACATTTGGTTAAATCATGTCCACTAACATCTTCATTTTAAATTTTCCTTTTTGTCAAATTTTAGTTAAAAAAGGTTCTTTAGCATTTAGGTTTATTCTTCAAATGTGTTTTGTTGCCGTTTTTGTGACTGAAAGCACCTTGTAACCCTAGTTTTGCTTTAGCTTTGAGCCATGTATCACACATGTGTAACCAATAATTCCTCTTTCGTGAACAGATGTAAAATGAATATGAAACAGCCTGTTATATTTCTAGGGAAAAGCAAGGTTAGGTCATATCATACTGAGTCATGCATTTCTGACACCACCATTCTCTCAACATGCATAAGGGCTGTAGTCTGCCAACATGACTGCTTTAGTTGAGACCTCAATTAAATCTGCTGCATGACTGTGACAGTGTTGGGACCTGCAGAAACACTGGTCTGAAGCCTGCAGAGACTCTGGACAGGGTATATGGGGTGTTGCTTCGGTTAGGCCTGCTTCTCATCAGACACATATGTCTGTGGAGATTCACACTCTGCACCAATGTGTCAGAGTGCTGCGGGGGAAATCATGATTAAATACCATGAAAAAATAAACTGGCAGCCTTAGAATATAAGGCCTCTGCGGTGGGCATGTTCACACACAAGCCAAAGCACTCTTTTTTTCCAATCTGGAACTCTTAGACTACAGCAAAGACATAATCCTTCAGAGGATATGACTCAATCGCAACCATTTGGTTGAATGTCAAATAGAATTACAGCAGGCTTTTTGCATACATAAACACATTGCAATGTTGTCCTTGAACTGTGTTTGCAGAAACAGAATACAAACAGTTTTTATGAGTTATAAAAGGTAGATGAAAAATCAAAATGGAAGTCAATTCAGCCAGAGGTTATGTCAAATCTGAAAAAATTTGAAAGTACCAGAGGTCCTTGGAGGCCTTCACCCGGAGGTCCTGGTAAACCAGGCAACCCTCGGAAACCAACATCCCCCTGCAAAGGAGAAAACACAGCGACGATATATGAACACTTACAACACAGCAATTTACAATCCATCAAAATAATGAACTGTGCTGAGTAAAATCTTGTTTCCTTTAATTAGTTTCCTCAAACAAATGACCACATCGTTCACTGGGGACATACGTTAACCTATCTTCAGTGCAGATTCAAACACTCTGAAATTGATCTTACAGTATTGGACAATTGCTTTGGCTCAGTTTTCACAGCAGTGGTTCATTTCACAAACACAAAATGTTACACTCCTAATGTTATTAGGATAATGTTAATATTATTTTGGTCTGACAGAGTTCTCACCTTTGGTCCAGGGATGCCCACTCCTTCCTGGCCGGGTTCTCCTGGAAGTCCAGGCAGACCAGGAGGGCCCTAAACAACACAGGACATGGAGGCAGAATACAGTCGTAGAGATATTGAAATTATTAAAGGAATAGTTTGACATTTTGCTAGGAAACTGCCGGAGACTCCAGGAAGTTACTAGTCCCGGCCAAATAATATTGTGCCAAATTTCGCCTGTAAAAAAAGAAAAGGTGGGGTTTGTGTTTGGATTAAAAAAACAAAATATAACGTGTTGAATAGTGAGCTTTAAATGGGATGATGGTAATTTGAACCTACCTCTTAGCTCTTATTGATTACAAACCAAGTTAGAGAGAAAGAGTTAAGAATTGTTTGGTTGTTCAATATAAATTGTTGTAGAGGTGCTGGTACATGGATTTTGTTAAATTTCGATCCTTGCTAAAATCCTTGTTTCCAGTCTGTATGCTAAGCAAAGCTAACTGTCTGCAGGCTGGATCTTTATATTTAGCGAACAGACACGAGAGCAATATCGATCTTCTCATCTAACTCAAACGCAAAAAGCCATATATAAATAAACTGATTTCCCAAAATGTTGAACTATTTCTTTAAATCTTTTCTTCAGTGACCACACATACCCTTGCTAGCCCAAATACAATTCCTTTGCTCTGTATTTGCCCCTAATTCCCCTACTGTCACTCCCTGCTATGCTTTTAATTAAGAAAGAGGTCTATGAGGGCAAGGTACTGTAACTTTTGGTATTAAACGTAGATACAGTATATGGCTAGAACTAATGGGTAGAAAAAGGAAGGCAAAAGACAGATGGATAGATGACTTAATGTAATGTTTAGATGGTATGAACAAACAGATTTATGGGTGGACAAATGGGCATGTCAGTCTCTAAATCAATTCCTTACCACAGGGCCGGGATAGCCATCTCCTTTGGGACCGAATGGACCTGCAGGGCCTGAATCCCCACGGTTCCCCTACAGCAGACAAATAGGTCAATAATTCATTCATGCAAAGGATACAAAGTGATTTACAGATATATGTTCAAAGCAAACTGAAGTGGAATGTGGATGTAAATAGACACATGTGCTGTCTGCTCCTTTCCGTGCTCCTGTGTTGTGAATATTGTGCAATACATCAAAACAGGGGGAGGTTAAAACTAAAAAACATGCTGAAGCATTTTATTAACTGAAATATTGAAAAAGGACAGCACGACAGGATGTATGCATCCCATTTTTTTCTTTTTTGCTGGATGCTGGGAAATCTTCATGATGAAAGTGCAAACATATGCTGCCAGATATGCCTCTTATTAAATTCTTTTGATAATTGACTTTCCAAACATATCAGCTATGACAACATGCTTAAAGTGTGTTGACAGGTAGCCATCCAAGACAAACACATTGTTTTGTTCTAGAACAGAGGTTTACTTATACTAAGTGTTACCTTTGGACCAGGAAGTCCGTAGCCAGTCTCCCCTATCGGACCAGGAGGACCACTTGGGCCAAGATCACCCTGGAATACAAGTTAGCAATAATCAACTCTGTATTCTAACTAAATCAAACATTGTACAAATTACAATAAACCTGTGACCTGTGATGTTGGGTGTCGTATATAATACGACACCCAACAGGCCGGGCCAGTTTAACCCAATTAGAAGCCCCTTGGACCAACTCTTTCCCACTTAGGTTAGTTTGGTTATACTTTAATTAAATGAAAGGTTTATTTAAGAATATGCACCATGTTAGCATAATATTAACTGAAATTTAAAGTTAATAAATGTACATTTTCACAAGTATCCATAAGTAATAAATCATACCATTGCTCAGCTGTTCAGCATGTTACATAGGACTGTTTAAGTCCCTTATCATTTTAGTTCACACTGTGCTTTAGTGCTGCACATTAGGTCATTTTTTCCACTGCCTGGTAGAGCTCGGCTCGCTCTGTTTTGGTTTTCCATTGACAAAAGTTGTGGATAGTTGGATTTTGTTGGACCACCTCGATCTAGGTTCCCAGTGAGCTTACCGAATCTAAAAGGTGGAGTTTAAGTGCAGCGTACCACTGATTGGTCAAAGAGAATGGTCACTAGCGTGACACGGGACATCATGCACAAACCCGCAAGTTTTAAATAGCAAAGTTATTGTCAATAGCGACCGTGATTTTTTTTGACATTACAACACTGTGGCACAAGTGAAAATAGTCTTCCAAGTGATTCCACACTGTTTTAAAAACAACTGTCTATCTCTTCAAATGAGGAATATGGCGATCACTGGGAGTAGTTACCTTGGGACCGGCGACGAAACGACCCGGAGGACCAGGGGAACCCCCCCTGCCTTGTGCCCCTGGTTCTCCCTGAAGAAAATAATGCAAGACAAGTGGTTACAACAATTAACTCATAAATTATCTTTCCTCATCTTGCCTAACCATGTATGCCCTTCCAGGCCAATAGACAGGGTCGAAACACAAAATATTTGTTACAATTATTCAATAGCACCTCACCTTTGGTCCTGAGGGTCCAGCAATGCCAGGTGGACCAGTCAAGCCCCTTATTCCTCTTTGGCCTTGGTCGCCCTTAAAGATCATATTGGGAATACAGTTACTACTCTTGACAGCTGTGACTTTACTTATTATATACAGGTCAGCAAAGTCCCATTGCAAGACACGCAATAAAGTGAGCAGGAAATGTCATTTCTTTACCTTTTCACCCTGGGTGCCAATTCCAGGTGCCCCCTCGGACCCCCTGAGACCTACAGGGCCTGGCTCACCCTAAAGACACAATCATACACGTTTCATTACTTTCAGGGGTTTGACATTGGAGGACACGGACACATGTAGATACAATAGGTGGTGATTTAAACTACCTTCTGTCCAGGGGCTCCGTCTTCCCCTGGCAGGCCCGGCAAACCAGACATTCCTGTTGATCCTGGCTCACCCTGAGGACAGATTCATGGATCTGTGTCAGTTTATGGATTGGTAAATTGAAGAACTGTAAAACTATAAAGGGTTGCTGCTGCTCACCTTTGCTCCAGGGTCCCCCGCCCCTCTCTCTCCTGGGGCGCCCACCTCGCCTGGCAAACCCTGGTCCCCCTGAGTGAGACGGGACAGCATGACAACATCTACTTATTCCAGGTATTATTATACACTGTGGCTAACATTTTGCACAGGGGTGTAGCTTTGATTTCCGAGACCATCAAAGAATATTAATCCTATTTTTTGTGCGCAAACTGTGGACATTGATGGTGTTGATTTGGCACTGGCACATCTTCAGATTTAAACATTGTGAGTCTATGTACAAACCTTGGCTCCAGGCAAGCCCTCTCCTTGTGGGCCTCTGCTACCCGGTGGCCCCCTTGGTCCTTCCATGCCCTGCAAGGATAAATGGATGCAGTAATAAAAAGAGATGATATTTATTAAATATCAACACTAGGCAAATATTGGATGCTAAGGGACTGTATGAAAATTATTGAGTTATTGAGATGGTCAAGTTTGAAAAACACGTAATACCCTTGGTTCTTTATAGCTATTAGTCATTGAATGTATTCTGCTTCATACAAGAAACCAGCACTACAGTGAAGTTAAACGTTATTATTTGGAATAATAAATAAAGAATGGTCCAAGAAAAATATTATAGTATTAGCGCTAGAAAGAGTCTTGCTTTAAAAAAAAAATGAAACATAAGGTTTAGCCCCCTTTTCTCACCCTAATAATTCTTGTACAGTCTAATAAGACTGATATGTACAGTACATTCATGGGACCAAGGAATAACATGCATGCAAAACGCTAACTGTATGGCAGTTTAAGCCAAAGTGGGAGTCATTTTATTTAAGTACTTGCCTTCTCGCCCTGTATGCCTGCTCCTGGGAGGCCGAGGGGCCCTGGAAAACCTGGAGTGCCAATATCCCCCTGCAGGTGCAGATAAGAATGGAGGTTAATGATGATAACAGCAATTGTTGATAGTATGACACTTACTTACTTAGCATCACACTCGCATGCCAACTGGGACATTAAAGGATTTATTTCATGTGGAAAGCATCCAACTATAAAGGATTCTCTGTGCATTTCCTTTTGGCTCAGTAATGGATGAATCCCTTTAGGCACTGGTTTGTCATTAGTACACAAAAACATTGCAATTATCTGTGATGAATTTCACCACGATTCTGCAGTAAAACTGTCATCACGATCTGTGGCAGGAACTTCAATGTAAAAACCTTTATGTCATTAAAGACCCATGTTTTTTTCTGGGGTTTCATTCATTCCTGAATGTTAATGCCATATTCCAGTGTTATAAGATGAATTATGTAACTTTAACACACATTTCAAATCAACTCATGTCATGTCCCACCAACATCTGTGAGTTAAAAGATGGCTGTAAAGATCTGCAAACACATCCTGAAAAGATAGAGAGAATGCCTTTCTGTGATTGTATGACCGCGCCAGTGCAGAGCTAGCTTTCCCACAGCCCAACACTGTGAAGCTGCGCTCCTCCTACACTATCCAGGCTTTAACCTTGATTCATCACCTGTAGACTGTGACCTCGTATATAACGCCGCGCTGAATGCATTCACCGGTGGCTCTGACAACTCTTAGCCTTCTTCTTTGCAGCAGGACTCTGGCTTTATCTCCATGCCTGTGTGAAGGCATTTCAGCCAGGCATCTTATTTACAGCCACTCTGAACTCTTCCTACCTTGTCTCCTCTGATTCCAGCGCCTGGCTGTCCTCTGGGCCCCTGCGGCCCCGCCAAGCCTCGCTCTCCCTGTGAAGATGGACAGACGTTATTGCATTTTGCCTCTTGAAATAGCAGTTAGTATACATGAAAACACTAACAATGTAAGAGCATGTGTGGGATTAAGGGAAGGCTAGAAAATGCCATCCTGTCTCTTTGATTAGTCACAAATCAGACAAATGGAAAATCTTATTTTCACTTCCATCACTTAATCTGATATCCACATGAATCACCGAGTACAAATAGTTACACAACTATATAGAAGCCAAATGTGCTTTCTGATTGATGTCTTGGTAAAAACATGACTTTTTTAATTTCTGTTTATGTTGAATGTTTCCAGGGACAGTATCCAGACAGAGACAATTTTCATGTTGGATAGGTTTGGCACCAAGCGTGAATAAATTGTTACTGCAGACTGTTACCATGGAAACCAACGCAATGCCCTTCAAAGTCACTGTGAGTTATTACAAGTCTCACATCGGACTTTAAAGACCCCTTAACCCACAATGTTTTTTTCCCTTGTTGGTCTCTTTGGATGTTTGACATTTACTATATAAACGGATGTAAAGTATCTCCAGAGTTTGTCATTAGAGGGCTGTTTCAACACTCTCTGTGCCTCCCAGAGATATGAATTAATGTGAGTGATTTGTGACATCAAAGGGCATAGCTGCAATGTGGACATTTTAGACTTACAGTGTACTTAACAGAAACAAGACTAATGCAGTGTTTCCACTGCATGGTTGTCAACGACTTCTCTGTAATGGTTGTGCATATGAAAATCACATGAAACTTACATTGTTAGAATGAGCTCAGCTTACTGTTCCAGATAACGTGATGTTTATGCCTATTGAGGTGTTTTCCTGCCAGTTCAGTAAAAGTTGTATATGACAATCGCAGGATGCTTCCAAAATCAGACTCAGATGTGAATCCTTTAAAGTGAGACTATGTAACTGTATTACTGTATGATAGAATTACATGTCTTGTCACATGCAATTCTATTATACAGCAATACTGTATCCATGTACAGTTTGCCAACATTAAACTTTAGCCATCATAAGCTACTGGTTATATCACACAAATAAGGTTGTGGCAGGGTGTGTTGAAGTACTAACAGTGTGTTTTATTTCTTATGAATTCAGCTTTTCATTTGTAAGAGGAAGAATGTGTTATTTCTTTTTTCAACAGTTACATACAGCCTCACTTTTAGTCTGTAGTTTGTACTATGTAAACTGCTCATTGGGTACAACTGCACCAAAAGTGGTGGCAGGTTTGGGCCCAAGACCTGAGGTATCTCCATATTTGCATTTTTGTGCTTTTAACCCCATCTCAGTAGTCAGGGTTACCGATCATTTTATGAGGAAAAAGAGTAGCTCACATTTCATAACATGTCTGGAGAGGATATATACCTATACGTCTAAAATACCAGAAAAAGTAGGAATAGCCATACGGTGAGGGATTAGACCAGTAATCAGAATTGACAGTAAGTACAATGAAAAGAGTGCAGCATAATGTCTGGCAGTATATGACTCTGCAGAGGAGTCCTTTGAGAACACTTTCCTGTCTTCCAAGGACAACATACATACAGTGACAAACACAGAAGTGCATTGATCAGCATAGTAATGCTGCGTTTGCATTGTCAGCTTCAAAAATTATAAATGTATTGTCATAACTATGTGATCTCTCATTTTTGCACGCAAGCCAAGGTGATAATGATGTGGAAAAAAGAATAAAATTGCACATGCGGAGCTCCTGTGACCATGGAGCTTGTTGGGACACGTTATGTGAAGAACACTTCTTTAGAACAAGAACGCCACCTGCGAGCCTGCCGCCAAATCTGCTGTTGAGGAAATGGGCACACCCGAGGCCAATCCGAGGGTGTACGATACACGGCCTCCTGTACAGGGCGGGAAACAGCTCTTACCATCTCAGAGGAAAGTTGTCAAATGATAAATTAGATGCAGATATGGAGAAGTGGAAAAAGTCTGACTTTCAGCTGTATGCCGTCTGATGTACACCTACTCTGTTAGTGTTGTAACATACCCAAAAAGTGACATTTGTTATCAACTCAAGACATTCCATTAACTTAATCACACTTAATTTAACTGTCTGCAGGTTATCTGTCATGTTTAATGTTAGAATTGTAGAATGAAAACTGCACCTCAGGCTACTAAGAGAACCCAAATTCCCAGGTAAGACACGAGCAACTTCTTTTTAAAATATATATAAAAACACGATGAAGGAAGTCACAAAAGAAAAAAGAATGGAATAAGCTGTGGCAATAAACATGTCTTATCTTTGGATTATGAGCATGTGTGCACCTGTGTGTGTGTGTGTGTGTGTGTGTGTGTGTGTGTGTGTGTGTGTGTGTGTGTGTGTGTGTGTGTGTTTGTGTGTGTGTGTGTGTGTGTGTGTGTGTGTATCCACATGTGAGAGAGAGACAATACGTGTGTGTTTGTGTATCTGTATGCGTGTCTGTACATCCTGAGGGGAAACAGACACAGGAACAGATTCATTCTTTCCTCTCTCAATGAGTCACTCACTCTGTCACATCTTGGGGCATCCTGGCTATTTTCCAGTATCATCACTGCATCTGCTGGCATGTTCTCAGTGATGGACAATCAATGGATCGGAACATACAGGGAGGTAATGAGAGCCATACTGCACTGCTGCATGGGAATTTAAGGACCTTCTGTGTTGTGTTATCATCTCTTGTAACCATACACGTTGTCAATTTCCTGTCACTACACCGTGGAATCTGGAGGCCAGACGGACGGGGCCTTTGTGCAGGTCAGTGGGTAGGTGGGTGAATTGAAGGTGAAAGCATGAAATGGGGTCTAAAGGGTTCAAAGCTATTAACTGGTTGGAGTGCATGAGCCTCCCAGGAAAAACTGTTAGCCCCGACAGCCTGAGACATAAAAGACACTAACTCACCTTTGGTCCAGGGAGACCTTCTCCTATCTGTCCTCTCTCTCCTTGGACTCCGTGTGGCCCTTGAGGCCCCTGAGTAAAACAAAACCAAATAAATGACCACTGGAGGAACATAAAAAAGACCTTTTTAACAATTGAATGTTCGCGGAATTGGGAAAAAGTGTGTGAGGGTAACACATAGGGCTGCACAATTAATCAAAATTTTAATTGCGATTACGATTTGGTCTCCTAATGATCACAAAATCAGAGTAACGAGAAAAAATTATTATTTTGCACATTACGTTTTGCCGTAAACTCCCATTTTGTCTTGTGTTCTGAATGAAAAGTATGATCGAGCAGCCCTAGTTACACATGGGTGTTACAAAGTAGCAGTAATAGAGATTATCAAGGATCAGACAGACCATGAACATGACATAGTTGAAATGAAAATGGCACAATTGACTGTATTCATCTGTACTGGGCATCTGTATCTGTATGCATCTCCACTAGGTGGGAGCCAAGATGCTACTAAAGTTTTGGCTTATGTTAGCTTCCCTGTCCTGCTCTCTATTTGACTTGGGGACATTTACCGATCCAGCTAAACTTGTTAATTAAGTTACGGTTCCCAAAATCATCAGTGAAGGCGTATTCACATTCAGAAAAACAGCTTTTGTGCGCATCTCCTCCATTTTTGGGTAAGTTGTGCAATGCAACTACATGAATGTTAGTCCTCATCCAGCGAAACATACTAACAAACCAACAATAAAATCTAATCTCTTTGTTTCTTGTCCAACTAGGCCTACGTCTTCTCTGTAGTTAGCATCCATCCAAGGATATATCAGAACAAACAACTCTTTAATACACTTTTATATACCTTAATACTGGGCGAAATAGCTTCTCCCTGCAATGCAATGCAACAATGCTGCTCCTACAGTATGTACTCCACATGGATCATCAACTGGTGAGGATGCTGTTTCTTTGCCTGAGACAAAAGCTTCAGCTTTAGCCTCAGTCTTTACTCACTATCTATATCGTGTACCTAGCCATCATGTGCATCTTAATATCAATCACAGGGTACTCATTTAAAATGATCGGAAAACATTGAAAAGTCACCTTGTTGATCGTGCACCCCATATACAAAGGCTCAGTCCTTACCACAGCAGCCACAGGTTTGATTCCGACCTGTGGCTCTTTGCTGCATGTCATTCCCCCTCTCTTTCCCATTCCCATTTCCTGTCTTAAGCTGTCGTGTCAAATAAAGGCCTAAAATGCCCAAAAAATAATCTTAATTAAATAAATAAAATAAAATAAAAAGTTAGTTTAGGAATGGCTTTAAAATCTACTAGTGACACTATGAATTTTGATGGTAGAGCCGCCATGTTATCATTTTAAACTGCATATGTGCCATGCTAGAATGGAGTAACCGGGGGCTGGGGCTTAGCGAAGGATCAATTAATATTAGACTGCAACCACCTGTGGCCTTGGTATGAGCTGTGTGTGTGTCTTACTCACCAATGGTCCAGGCTCACCAAGTCCTGGAGGACCAGGAGGCCCTGATTGCCCTGGGTAACCGACATCCCCCTGCGGAGTGTAAGGGGGCGAGATGAGTGCTTGTAAAGGGTGAGACACAGGTGGATTATTATGTTCTCATGACTTAATTTTCCTAAACAACAGGGTGTCAGACTTTACCTTGGGTCCCGGAAGGCCAATCCCTGTTTCTCCTTGGATTCCAGGTGGCCCAGGAAGTCCCCTTTCCCCCTATAAAAAGACAGGCAGGGACCAACATGTGCCAAAACACAAATATAGGCACAAACACACAGCTTTGTTAGTCCGATTCTTGGGCCCAAGGCATCATTTTGACATGATTGGGCGCCAGTAGAGCTGTCCAGGTTTGCAGAGGACCAGAACCAGCAAACCTGCCACTCAACACTAACACACACTGCTTTTTCTACCCTTTAATATTTAACTATTTTTAAAGAGGGGTTTAGACATGGGGTTCCTTCATTCCTTAGGTCAGAACTTTATTGGTATTCCAAAGAATGCAATTATTCACTCAGAGGCCATAAATCAGGGCCATGGTGTGTAGCAGGAGGGCACGCAAAAGGCGTGAAGAGGGTGTGGAAACGTTAGCAGGAGCATACCGTCACTTTTTTCCTTGTTTTCCTTGCCCTTTCAGACAAGTTGGGACAATGTTTAAAGGCAGACATTAGTCTGCCATTCAGGTGATATAGAATGACTGCCAGACAATCAACATGAACATTTTTCTAAAATAATTAAGGAGGGAGCACTTGGTGGGGAGTGTGGGCTCATGGCAGAATTGGCAGCTATAACATGAGAGAGGGGGCTTAAAAAAAGTAGGACCAGACAAATAGGCTGACAAGGTAATAACAGATGAGGTTCTGTACTTCAGAGGGCTTTCAAATGTTCCACTGCTGATGGATCATAACTCACAAATAAGTGTTCAAATGTGTGGTCATCGATCAGTTTGTAGGGCTATTTGACATTTGTGATATTTATACCCATGTTAAATTGATTTAATCTTAGTGCATTTTAAATGTCAACTTTGAGGGTGTAATGTTACTCTGAGAAAAACTCTCAGGAACACAGAGAACACTTTATTATGTCACTAATGTGTTCTTACTTTATACTTTACTAAAATGTAAAGCAAGGAACCAGTTGGAGTGGAGAACATTTGATTTACTTCTTTCTTGGTTTCCATTTGTACACTTCCCAGATTTCAGAGGTTTTGGTTCAAGCATGTCAAAAAGTGAGTTAAAAAGCTTGACTGAGGAATACTTACTTTTTTACCCATTGCACCTTCAGGTCCGACATCGCCAGGTGGACCAAGAGAACCCTGAGTTGTGAATAAGTGTGTGAGGGTTACACATGGACATTGCAAAGTAGCAGTTATTGTAGATAAATAAGGATCAGACAGACCCTGAACATGACATAGTTTAAATGAAAATGGCACAATTGTGTACGCGGCCAAACCCCGCCCCCAATCAGTGATTGTCCAAAGTTTTCAACCAGTACAGAGTTATTCTGTGCAACTAGCTAGCTAGCTACAGATGATAACATGTTTTAGTGACAATTGTAAAATGCATATTTGCCATGCTAGAATGGATAGCTTGATAGCAGCAATAACCAAGGGGGCATGGGCATCAGCAAAGGGTCAATTGGATTCTGTGATAAAAAAAAAGAAAAAAAAAAGAATGGTAGATTTCACCTGAAGTCCACGATTTCCTCTTGGGCCAATGGTACCTTCAGGACCCTAGAAAAGAAGAAGACTTGCTTAAAATTCATAATCCATGGTGATCATAAACAATATGTTCATCTTGAAGGAGTTGTTAGATTTAATGATATTGTTGAAAATAAAAAAATATATAGGTTAAAAAGAAGAATGAACTTCAACTAGTGATTAAATCTTAAATCTAATTTTACTCTGATAAAAATGGATTTGTGAGTTCTGGCAGATTCTATTGACTGCATTAGTGAATCAATGATTAAAACTAAAAATAAAATGGCAACAGAAAGGTATACTTGAACTTGGTTTGAAGTTCTTACAACATTAAATGTAAAAGAGCAACATACTCTGTCTCCCTTAATTCCAGGTGTGCCACACTCCCCTCTCTCTCCCTGTAAGAGAAGAAAAAGAAGTTTAGTGAAGTCCTTAGCATAGCGTAATTTGCATAATTTCAAATTTATGAAACAGATTTCCTTTCCATGGAGCAATTGGCTTGGAATAGTAGGTTTAAATATCCCAGCCAGGAGCTGGTGTGCAACAACTAATGACATGAAATTGATGTAATTAAATTCCTTTAAAAGAAAAGTAACTATATATACTTGCATACAGGCTTGACATTAAACACAGATGAAAAAAAGGAGAACAAATGATCTTGATCTTTCCAAAGTCTTCTCTGTGAATCAAGGCACTTTATCAGGTCTGGAAAACACAATTATCCAGTGTCTCTCACTGTTGCAGATTTGGAGGCGTTGGAACTCGATACTTTGACAAACAATGGGGGCATATAGAGAGACTGTATAGTATAATCTATACAATACCTTCTCTCCTTTATATCCAGGTTTTCCCTGTGTGTACAAAACAGTTTTGTTAAGTCAGAAGGAGACAGGCAACAACCAAAACACTGCCACACAGACCACAGAACAAGACTTGTCTCTTTTAATGTAGAGCAATCATTCATGTGAAAGTGGAAAGAAATGAAAAGTTGAAAAGTTTTTATCCCAACTTGTAAATCTTAACAACTTATTTTCAGACCCTCAGCTCACCTCTGATCCTTCCCGACCCGGAAGTCCACTGAGCCCACCCTCACCCTAAGGGAAAGAGGGATTTTAGTTTTACAAGGAATGGCAACCCTCCTGGTATGTAACAGCAATATTTTGAACTGGGAGAAGGTATGTAGGCTAAGCGAGGTAGCACCTTCTGTCCTTTTGTGCCGGGGCTTCCATCTTCTCCAGGACGGCCCTTCTTTCCCTGAAGAGAAAGTCATGGAAGCGCCATTAGGCAGAAAACAAGTGTAATAATTTGCTAATAAATGTGGAGTGCTTCAGAATATAGGGTATGCAGCATAGAATGATGTTTCAGAAACTGTGCGCCATCTTCAGATATTAAAGAAAAAAGCATGACAAGATCTTAGTTATAGCCTAGATTAGCATAAGACTGAAAGCAGGGGAAAACAGGTAGCCTAACTTGTTAATTAGCCTTTGTGGTGCTAATTATATCACCTTTGGACGGGGCCAGGTAAGCTGTTATCCCCCTTTTCCAGAATGTATACTAAGCTAAGCTTACTGGCTGGTGGCTTGAGGTTCATATTTACTATACAGATATGATGTGTCTCATTTGGGAGTTATTGGCAATCACACTATTTAGTTGTTTAGGTATGAGGACATGGTCATTTTTCATCTTCCAGGAGAACAATAGCTGTAAATTGTAGTGTAGCTGCTCACTTTTCTGTGACCTATATAGGACTCATGGAAGCAACATGTTTGAAGTGCAGCATGAATAAAGGCCATTGAGTCTGGGAGCAGATAAGTCAAAGGGAACTTCAAGACATCTGCATGAGGACTTACTAGAACTGTCTGTCTCCTCCCTCTGTTTTCATGCATGTGGGTTGCGGTCTGTGCATGCTCTTATCTTTCAAGTATCTCCCTGTCTGTATGTCTCTGTCTGCACACACTGCTTCCGTCAGTGTGCGCCTGCTGCCAGTGATGTGAAACAGCTTTCGTTCGGAGCATTAGGTTCAAGGGGGTAATGAATCTGTTCTCATCCTGTGAAAAATACACCAAAGCAAAACCACTACGTCTAATTGTGGCTGTCCTTTGTGTAATAAAGGATGCGTTCACATCACGACACAGCTTTTTGTAGGTGAAGAAAGTCATGCATGTAACATCTTTTCCACCGAGCAGAGAGTCCTCAGACAATCCCAAGTGGCTGGGTTCATTCGACAGACACGATCCTACTGACTTCCCATGTAAATATCTGTTTCGGCCTGTTCCTAATCAAATGTAACAGGAATGCAAGGTATTTGCTTTACTCTCACTGCTGCAGGGAAACAGAGCTTCTCAAAACCACATGATTTACCAAACCCTCTAAAAACCCTGCAATTATGTAGCCTGCTAGCATCAACGGTGCCTTTGTCAGCTGTGTTGTTCTCTATGGTGCTTCAAAAGGAGCCAGTTTGGGAGTAATTGTCTTTTAGGGGCAGCAGAAGACTATGTGTGGTTTGCAAAAACAGAGACTTTAATCCTGTTGTATGTAGCAGAGGAGGGCAAATATGGAACCCCAAATAGTTCAATATTAACGAAAAAGACATTATACAATAATTAAACAAGTAATTTGTGTAATTGTGTAACATATTCGGTTTGGGCATCTGGTAAGGATGCCCCCTGGGCGCCTCCCTAGGGAGGTGTTCCAGGCATGTCCAACTGGGAGGAGGCCTCAGGGAAAACCCAGGACTAGGTGGAGGGATTATATCTCCAACCTGGCCTGGGAACGCCTCGGGATCCCCCAGTCGGAGCTGGTTAATGTGGCTCGGGAAAGGGAAGTTTGGGGTCCCCTGCTGGAGCTGCTACCCCCGCGACCCGAGCCCGGATAAGCGGACGAAGATGGATGGATGGTGTAAAATATATAAATTAAACAACAATTTGTAAAATAAAGGCCAATGCTGCGTAGAAGGATACTTACAGGAGGGCCGCTGGCTCCCCTCTCACCCTTGTCACACGCACACTTGCTCTGGGCCAGAGGACACTTCAAACACAGGGAAAGATGAGTCAGACAGGCCTTTTTGGGGACTCAAATCAAGAAATGTGCAGAGGCTTACCCCTTCATCTGCTAGCGCCGTCTGTGGAGCAAGAAACACAAGAATATTAAGATGAATTTCAGACTTACTCCATATGGTTTATTTTTACCCAACCAGCACACATTTACAGAAAAATCATAGAAAATGATGTGAGCTTAATGTAAAAATTGAGGTAAGCTTTTGATTCTGGTCTCAAATGCCATAATTAAACTCTTTTTTGGTTTTCCATTAGCAAAAGTTGTGGATAGTACCTGGTACTTTTTTTGGTAACACCTTGGTCTAGCTTTCAAGAGAGTTGAGCCAATACTAAAACATTAGGAAGTGAAAACGCTGCAGACTACTGATTGAGAGAGAATAGTGCGACAGGGGACATCCTGCACAAATCCACCATTTTTAAATAGCCAAGCTACCATCAATGGTGACCTCAATTTTTTATTCACTCGCCCCAGACTGGAGCCAACCACACCTGCTACTCAAACACCCAATTAAACTGATTCACAGCTGGCCTGGGCTCAGTTTGTCAAACAGCCTTCAACCTCCTCCACCTGATTCTGCGAGAGGACCCTCATCCTGCATTTCCTCTTGGAATAGCCTGATATTCACCCTACAGGTTGCTTTTCTCTTCAAAGCTTACCACATTCTCTTCACAAGGGGTATGGTCAAAATTACACCCAGACTAAACACAAACCACATGCGTTGATCAGTGAAATAGCCTCGCTTATCATCCAGAGGATGTTTCTGTAGGCAGGGGTGTCTGAAGACAACACAGACAGTCTTAGTGGACGGAGCGATGCAGTTGAATGCTGAGACTGAAGATAAAAGACAGTTTCTCAGCAGAGACAGAGACACATGCTTATGACATTCAGATGCTGCCTATGCAGAGCAAAGAGATGAAAGTCTGGTTTATGGACTGGCTGCTGCTGCCGGGCTCTTGCATGCAAGCAGAATTGCAGGCTGTCAGGTTCAACGCTGTAGGAGCCTTAGTGCAAGTTTTTCACTTATCATATTTGGATGGGTACCACCTGTGTCAACAGTAAGCCTGAGTTTGAAGTGGGGTTTGAGGAGCTGCTCGAATGATGTAGCGTGCATGCATGTTCTTGCTGGATTCCTGCTCTTACTGCACCTGATTTTCCCACAGAGAGGTTTAATGCGGAGCATATGTTACGGCCAACAGCCTGGTTGTGTCTGCAGGATGTTGCTGTGCAGCACATGTTCTAATTATCGCAGTGGAAATTAACCGTCGGTTTATGAAAGTAAGATAAACAATACACATTTTTCGGCCAACTGAGTGGATGTCAGAGTGAATTTCATTTTACAGTGATGACTTTTGTGATGACAGCAGACCTTTTACTATGGCAGCAGGTAGCAGGTGTACATCAGGGATGCAATAAGACAAGAAATCAAGCAGTGGGTGGTGTCAAAGACAGTGCAAAGGAAGTTATTATTGGGTGCATGGAGACGTAAGACACACTAACATTTGATACATTTGGAAAAGTCACGCTGCATAATGGGTTTTTGAAGCTTCTACCTGGCATACATTACTGGGAATAAACAATTATCAAACAGACATGCAATTTGCACAATGTTGCAGGTGATTTTTGTAACTGAGAAAGATCTCAGTTACAATGCCTTTTGTTAAAAAAGCTAAAATCTCAATTTAATAAAACTTCCATTAATAGGGAAGAGTCAATCTAGTCACACTTAAAGCAAGACTCTTTGTAACTTTTGTTAAACAAAGAGACATTATGGGCATTAAAGTAAAATCTGAGTTTTATTGCTTATAAATGTAACTTTTGTTTTGTAAAACTAAGGATATGTTATTTCTATTCTCCAAAATTACCGTATCATGCATAACATCAAAAACTAGAAAGCTGCTTCCGAATGAACTATGATTACCAATTTCACCATCTACAATCCCGCATTGAATCTGACACAAAGCAAAATAAGTTTATTTTTTACTCACAATCTCCTTCATAAATGTATCCACAATGCCTCGGTCCTGCAGGTTGTGAAGGTAGCGTGAGGCTGGGGAGCTAGCAATTAGCCGCAGCTGAGCTATATTGGCGGGCTCGTTGGCTTCAGGTGTGATGCCTATGGTGAAAAAGCGGATTCCCTGGTTCTTGGCATCGGCCACGGCTGAAAAGATGTCTGGGTTCCTGGGGTGCGAGATGCCGTCGAAGAGCAGAACGGCCACCTTGATACTGCTGGGATCCGACTCCTCCAGGTAAATACGGGTGAGGTTGGTGATGGCGAAGGTGGTGTAGGTGCCGTGACCGATGTACGCGATGGGAGCGAGTCGGGCCTTGAAGTCGACGATGCCCCTCCACTGTTTGAAGGTCTGCTCGATGATGACATGGCTGCTGTACTGCAGGAGGGCGGCCCGGGAGCTGAGGCCCCGGCCGGTCTGCACCCGCAGGCTCTGCAGCCGGTCCATCACGTCTGAGGCGAAGCGCTTCTCCTGGGCATGGTTGTCCTTGGCACTCTCTGAGCTGTCGATCAGGAAGGCTAACTCCAAACTGCAATCTTCATCAATTAGTGCTGACAAGGAAGATGAGATAGCCATTTCTTAACAATGAGATAGTAGGAATTAATGGAATAGTTTAACATTTTGGGAAATACAATTAGTTTTCTTGCTGGGAGTTGGGTGAGAAGATCTATACCACACTCATGTCTGTATGCTAAATATATGGTTAGCTTAGCATAAATACTGGAAACAAGGGGAAAGAGCTAGCCTAGAGGCAGGCTTTTTAAAAGGAGGGCCTGTCCTAAAATGAATTTCATTATTAGATGATAGCCGTTTTGGCTTCATAACAACTTGTCAACCAACTTGTCAACTTGGTGGTTTGTTAGGTAACAAACCACCAAGTTGACAAGTTGACAAGTTGACAAGTTGGTTGTCTAGACCTTTTCGATCAAGATATGTCATTTATACTTTCATATCGACAGAGCAAAAGACTTTCATATCCAGCCAAACATAAAGATTCAACTGATCACAGCCAAATGGATTTTATGAGTGAGGGAGAAAACTTCATTTGTGGAGCCTTCAGAAGGGGTAAAGGTGATTTATTGACTGTTTATTCTCTATAGGCTGATGCCTTTTCAGTACGAGCGTGATAAGTTCATGAGTGTGACATATAATTTTGAAGAGAAAATAAAAGTAACTCAACTTGCTGCACCAACCTTCAGCAATGGAAGGAGGTCACAGATCTAATACAGGCTGAGGATAAATCACATTAATCTTCATGGAAATATGTCACAGAGAGAATGCGCCTGGGGAAACAGGATTCTGAACGAATAAAACATTTGGGTAACAGAGCACTGAACGGTCACACAGGAGATGGATGGCTCTGAGGAGCCTGAGAGATATGATCAATCCGAGTGGATTGCATCCTCCAGCGATGTCCTTGTTGAGTATCATGTTCTATTTTTTTACCTGTGGCAGCAGCTTTTTTCCAGTGATGAAAACAGTGAAATATGTGCTGCCTGCACAAATTCCACACCACTTTCTTAAGAAAGAGCATCAGTGGGAATGAGTCAATAAAACAACCCCCAGAATAATAATAAAAAAAGCACTTTAGACTTACATTTGCCATTTTGCGGTATGGAATTGGATGGATTTAGTCTGCTCTTCTTCTTGGTGGTCACCACCTCTTCCTCGTAGTCT
This sequence comes from Zingel zingel, assembly GCA_023566125.1. Taxonomy (NCBI): domain Eukaryota; kingdom Metazoa; phylum Chordata; class Actinopteri; order Perciformes; family Percidae; genus Zingel; species Zingel zingel. The sequence continues at coordinate 16,877,142 of CM042337.1, forward strand.
TCTTCATAGTCCTGTGCCCAAAGACCCTGAAGTCCCCACAGTAGCAGAAGCCAGTGCAGTGAGGGGACCATGACTTCCCTGAGAGATAAAGAGAAGACAGATGATAAAAAAGACCTGTCAGACACGTCCTTAAATTTGAATACCTTCCCAAAAAAACTTGCACACACTCAGAGAACAAGCTTTAACAGGCATGCGTGTTTAAGACTTAGGCATCAAGCATGCATAACTCACAATGTTGCTGACTAAGGTCTCCAATGTGTTCAGCTCTATAAAGCTCTTCTGGCAGTGAGGAAATTCAGAAAAGTGCAAATAAGGAAAAGGAGAGATTTTTCATTCAGTTAGTTTGGTTCCATGTTCTGAGCATCAAGCTGAGTGTCCTCTTCCACTGTTATTGAGTCTGTCGGTCAAGTAGGCCCCTTATGGTGACAGCAGCAGCAGCAGCAGCAGCAGTGCGATGCTAAAAAGGTTAGACTGTATTCCGGCTCTCATGAGACTCAAATTCAAGCCATTCTAAGCTTGCAGTAAATTAAGGGAAGTCCAGCCCTTTTTTGAACTCACTCACTCGCATTTAGGGGAGAGTATGGGAGGGGTGCCTGAGGAGGCAGTTACAGACACTCCAGAAATTCCTCGTCATGACAGAGCAATTATTAACCCCCCCCCCCCCCCCCCCATTTTATTTTTTAGAGTGTCACTTTTACTTTGTTAGCTCTGGTTAGTCCTCAGCTATTTAAAACAGGAATAGAGAGGAAAGCCCCTGGGAATAATATCAATGTGTCCAGGACAGCTGCTTTAAAATGTGTTGCCAAGGTGTTGTGTGGCAGCTACCATTAAGGACACCAACATCAGATACTTGATAATATTTCTGGAGAGTTTGGGTGTTTGTAATGACATTTTACACATGCAAAGGCTGATTCTAACATTTCTAATAACATATCACTGTTTATAGGCAAAAAAATTAATAACAAAGCAGGATTAGGCTACTTTTGAAAAAAGAAACAACACAATCTTCCTCTTACAAATGTTCAATTGATACGAAATACACTCAAAAATGTTGCTGCTACAGCCTTATTTGTTCTGGTATGACCTGTAGCTTACGGTGGCTAAGGGTAAATGTTCGTTAGTTAACTTTAGATAGATGAGTACTTGGACTACTATTACACTGTAACATTTGCCATTATTCTGTAATTGGCAATTGTGGCAATTGTGGTTATAATGAGACACAGGTGACATAAGGGCTGATGAACAGGTGAAACACATCAGGGCGGTGCAGACAATCACATAAGGCCGGAAAACACACAAGGCAGGAAAGCAAACAAGACACGACACATGAGAAATGACCCTACAAAATAAAACAGGAAACTAAACTAAACCCAGGATCATGATAAAACCTGTAATATCTATTACTGATATGTTGGCCACTTGGGAGCAGTAACAAGCTGTGAACACAAAGTTGATAAGGTGAACTTGTTTACACATCCAGCACACAGCAACATTATCATTGATTTGGTCTCTACCAAATATCTGGCTCTTCAGCTGCTAAATGCTCACATATGTTCACTAGCTAGTTGCTAACTTTGTCTGTCTTCCATTTGGTGCTGGGCAGGTAGTGTGCAGTTAGAGTTTTTTTTGCTGAAAACAGCTGCCTGCTCCAGCTGAAAATGGTGCTCCGAGAGCTGTGAGAGTGAACCAAAACAGTTAAGTTGTGGGCAATAAAACCAAAACAATTAGCTGAAAGACGCTAAAGCTCCATCAAGCTGAGAGGGACTGCAGAGTTGCGTGACAGTTGTTTTAAAAATAGAATTTTTAAATAAAGTATATATTATTCACATTTTCTTTCATTGTGCCTCCAGATGCCTCGCCCTCGGAATAATCCAGAGAGCTGGAAAAGTTTGGATAGGTGATTCATACCTTAAGGCAACTCAGCCTGCAAGAGCAGCGTACCATGATTCATCTGTGAAAACACCTAGAGCAGTCATTTGTTAATCCTTCTCTTGGCATGATTTATGTAAACATATATTTCCAAGAGCCTGAAAGAAGTAAATTCGTATGAAGGGTAGTGCCACTGTAGCATTTACAGCTAAATAGTCTGCATATTTTATTCTTTTCTGACAAGACATGTGTTTTGTTTTTTTTGTCTACAGTCACAGTTTAGTTTATTCATCCATTTTGTTCAGATATCATCATAATGGGTGATATCTACCCAATAAGCTTTTCTTATATATAATATACACCTTAACTCTACTTTCAAAGTCAGAAGAAGAATTCTCTTTTCTGGCAGAGATCTCTTCAAAGCCGGACGTGAAAGGTTGTAACTTCAGAATCAGTCCAGTTTTTATTGAAACCTGCTGCGTATCCTTTTCAGCACCAAAGTCTCATAACGCCTTAATCTTATTATAATTCCTATGTAGTCCTGGATCAGAGGACTCTTAACATCCCATGAGACTGTCTGCAGCCATAAAAGCTTGAGCTGGAATCACATAACTCTGCAACATGGTGTGTGTGTTTTTATTGCCTACTGTATTAGAAAGGTTAACTGTCACTCAAGAATGCTCCGCCTGAAAGATGGTCCTGCTCAAATCTGGTTCAGCTCTCCTTACTTCATGTAGAGAACTGATTAAGCAAAGTATGGGTTTATGGCAATTATTTCTGTCGTTGTAATATTGTGTCTGTTTGGAACTAGTTAGAAATAGGCAGAAGCTGTCATTGCTGTCTGGCCTCGCTGCTTTGGCTACTTCCCATAAATGAATACAACTTTTACAGCTCAGACACTTGTTTTGTTGCCTAACACATAATATTTGGCAAAACTAGGACACAGCATAACATTGAATTTCAATATGAAATGCCTTATATATGGAAAACCACAGAATATCCAGTTATGATATGCCCAAATAGGACATGTGCAAATCCACATGCTTGTTATGACAATAAAAAAAGCAAGTTAAGTTCTTACGTTCTTGATTTTGTTCACAGCAGGGATTCTGAAATAATGAGCCTACATGTTCACTATGCAGCATTTGAAGTGTGCTTTCTTAAAGCAGATCCCACAGTGTCTCTAAACCCACCAATGAGGTGACATTCAGTCAATGAGTATATGGGAATACATGAATAAAGATGGTCTTATTTACATGAGCACATGCAAACAGCCATAAAAGGGCAAAGCAGGACATGGCATTTTTTATTCAATGCCACTGAATTTACTTTTAAAGAGTAAATAGTTTCCTGAGAAAAGGTATGTGGTATAAAAAGAGGAGGAAAACAAGAGTTATTTCATGACACTGCGAAAGCCACCACTTAGCTCTTTGAAATTCCCTACCCCTCCAGGTATCTATCCTGTGACATTTAACCACTGTTTTTACAAGATAATTCCTGTTCTTTCAACATATAGTTTCAGCACCAACTGACATCAGTGGCTGTTTATTGTTAGTGGGCTGAATGGCAAACCAAGTAAAAGTACTCAGAGCAACGAAACCGCTATGTACAGGTATGTCCCAACAGGTTTTCATACCAGTCTGATCTAAAGGGGAGCTGACAGCTACACCAAAGACCAAGGTAAAACTGAATATAATCCTGTTAAAGTGTAACTGTCATGGCGTACCAGAGGAATGTGTTATTGGTTGCTGTACTACAAACATTCAGAAAGAGTTTTATAAGTTGTCAATTATAGATAAAATTCATGAATAAGTGACAAACATGTTTTGTTTGTCTTGTACCTGACAGTCATTGTCTGAGTATTTAAAGCATGCTAACATTTTGCTAATTAGCATCAAACACAAAGTAGAGCTGAGGCTGATGGAAATGTTAGTTTTGCAGGTTAAACCACAAACTACTGGATAAATGTAAATGTTGACCTGATGGTGGTGCTAGATGAAAAGTTGAGGGACCACCAAAGTTATTACAATTCATCCTGAGGGGAACATGGATGTGTGTACCAGATTTCATGACAATCTATCCAACAGTTGTTGAGATATTTCACTTAAAACCACAAATGTCAAATTTATGGTGACATTACTAGAAAAGTTAGGGGATCACCAAAGTTGTCAGGATTCATCCTCTGGGGACCATTAATGTGTTTACAAAATGTCATGACAATATACCCAATAATTGTTGAGAAATTCCAGTCTGGACTAAAGTGCTGGACTGACACACAGTCCGACATTGCTACATTGCCAAGAGCACGGGTTCCCAAACCTTTTCATGTCAAGGACCCCAAAATGGACACAAATTGGACCACGGACCCCAATTTGATAAGATTTGTCCCAGGGTCTCCCATCTGATAGGATTTTTGCTTTTAGATGTTTCATTACAGAAAATGTATGAAACCCATGACAAAAATAGTCATACATCCTGCCGTTGTGTTACTTATGGATGGAATTATTTCTGGTGACCCCCTGGAATGACATCAGGGACCCCTGGGGGTCCCCAGATCCCACTGTAGGAACCACTGGCCTAGATAGTGTATTCTTATCACCTTTAAGCTCTTTGATCAAAACATTTTAAGAGTAGAAAAATGGTTTCCTCACCAATGCTGCATGGAACATGTCTATGGAAGGTCAAAGGCCGCCTGCTGTCAAACTGTCCCAAGTATGATGAAGGGGTGCTTCGCAAAACCTGACAGAGACAATACACAGGTGCAACATTTGTTTGGCATGGGAAACATTTGCAAGGATTTGAATAAAGTGTATTGTTGTGGATTCAAATACAGAGCCGGATCCAGAGATCACTCCATAACGTATGTCATCAGACTTTTCTACCTGTTTAAAATGGTAACCACATCGGCCACTGCTGCATTGGATCATGTTGAGGAACATGTCCATTCTCGCATCTCTCACTGTTGTGAACTCATTCAGCCTGATCACTGTGACTACAGTAACAGCAACACAATCACAATCCTTCAAACACTGAGGAGTAATATACAGAATGGAAACATTTTGGGAAACATTGCAGATTGTCAAACCCAATCCCAAGAGTCTTAAGGATCACAACATTGCTCCCTTGACTATAAGGCAACTTTTTCCACACAAAATGTTACATTTGTTTTTACTTCAAGTGACATTCTGAGTGTTCCCCTGCATGTATCTCAGAATCAGCTTTAATGGCAAAGTAAGTGTCTGATGAGTAATGACTGAGAACACTTTTGTGTCTGTGTTGTTGGATTATTACAGGTACATTATAACATATATTGCATATGCATACACATTCCTTGTATGTGTTTTACTTTGGGGCATGCATAGGATGTGTGAATATGTGCTGTGTTTTCACAGACAAATACAGACTAGTAGAGATGCATTTATGGCTGCAGATAGTCAGATATGTGGGTAGGAGTATTGCCAAGCCTTATTCAATCAGTTACAGTAATGCGTTTTAAAAACACATCCAAAGAGAAATTAACTCATTACCCACTGTCATTTGTTAATACATAGTGATTCTGCTCTACATATAATTCTGCCAGGGGGCATTGCTTGTTTAGAATATGTGTACAAGTCACAGAATCATTATGCTTTTATGCTTTAAACTAAGGCTAACACACACACACACACACACACACACACACACACACACACACACACACACACACACACACACACACACACACACACACACACACACACACACACACACACCAATCATCTATACAGCAGCACCCTCTAGTGTAAATATGGTAGACACACTTCTCGAGGCTTACAATTGACACCTGCTGCATCCTAAATTCCATATTTAATACTCAATCTTTAATACACTATTTTATGAACAGCTCCTGCCTTTCCTTTGTGCATGTCATTGTGGGACAATCAACAGCACATTGAAACAAATCAGTGGTTTAGAATTAATATGTATGGTTCAGGTTAAAAAACAATTAATGTATCAATTTATATACACTCAGGCCTAATATTTTCCTAAAAATGTGATGTTGCTCTGCCCTCCACTCAAATCATGCTGAATCATGAAATCCTGCAGCCTTTAGTGACTCAGAATAAGCAAGCAGTGGCGGTACATTTTCTCAAACTTGTACTTTACTCAACATTTTCTGTTACTTTATACTTCTACTCCTCTACATTTTAGGAGGACATATTGTACTTTTTACTCCACTACATAAATGTGACAGCTACAGTTAATTTGCAGATATAAATATTAACATCTTAACATATAATTAGCATGTAAAATATGATTCATAAAATATGATTGCTATGAACTGAAAGCCCCGGTAATAATAATCCAATATACTCCGAAAGGTGCCATTCTGTAAAATGAATACTTGCACTTTACATTAGGTACATTTAGCTGATACTACTTCTGAACTTCTTAGGTCAAATACAATTGAAGGCAGGACTTTTACTTTTAAATAGTAGCTATCTGGTATGTGTAGAGAATGTGCAGAGCCCTAATGGGCTTGCCATTGGTTTTCCCCTCAACCTGAACCCAAACCCACACACAAAAAACACCTCAGTCTGCTCCAGATGAGGTCCCCCCAAACGGTACACCAAGCACTGCATTCAACACTGCGCCAACAGTCATGACCCTGAGATACGACTGCACAAAGTTTGAGGTAGAGGACCAAAAGGCAGGCAGGCAGATGTCCTTCACTGAGAGACACCCCTGAACAATGCCATCAACAAAGCAATACCCCTGGTGGAGAGCACCCTCAGACCCTGTGGGGAAGTAATTTGAAATGGTACTTAAGTAGTACAGTACTTAAATCAATGCCCACCACTGTCATCAGCCTAGCTGTTTAGTTTAGTCAGTGCAGACACAGTGTTTTAAGTCTACATACCATTGACATGATGAGGTCAACTGACACCTTATGTTGAGTAAAATAGAATACTAAAGTGTTAATTATTCATTTAAAGTTCTGTAAAGACAGGCAGTGGTCTAGTTTTCAATCAGAACATGTAACTGCAGATATTTTTACAATTTCCCTGGGAAATGAGAGCATTGTTAATGACCTAAGCAAAACAGGGACTCCAGACATGAACAATAAATGTCAGGGGTCCAGCAGAAAGCTTTACTCTCCTTGACGTGGAACACTGTGTACAAATAGGACAGTGGCACCACTACAATGCCAAAACCATGTTGGTCTGAAATCATTGAACGACTGATATTAATGTTTTAACTCATTTGTAATATTTTGTTTGGACTGTCATTCAACAGTCACATTTGGAGGGCAGAGTTGGATACGCTCAACATCTACGCATGCTCAGCCTTTTTACGTTGCGCGCACGCGCAGTTCGCCTCAGCGGCCATTCATTATAAAGCCACAAGATCCTCTGTCTCTTTCCACCTTCAGCCATTTTGACAATGTTGGGAGCTGTGGGACGCTGCTGCACCGGGGCACTACAGGCTCTTAAGCCTGGGGTTCAGCCCCTTAAGGCTCTCGTTGGATCCCCAGCCGTCCTTTCACGTAAGTCCTGCATGCTTGGTGCTTTTGAGCGAAATTGTACAAAAGAATACGCATTTACGAGCCTGTCTTGAGAAGGGCAGGCGCAATGCTAATGTTAGCTGTTGCTAGTAACACGCTGGCGTAGCAGGCCTGAACATTTAAATGTCTAATTTGATAAATGCTGGAACAATTCTAACGTGTATATGTGTACACATGTGCACATATGCTCCTATTGACAGATGTCAGTCATCAGAAAATGACTTGGGCTGTGTTTTTCTTGTGCTAGCAGCAATGACCTTTATGTAATGACATGAGGCGGTATGAGACCGTGCAGAGCCTGCTAAGTTAGCATTACAAGTGATTTTTAGCAAGGTCTTGACAGTCTCCTGCAACATGTATCCACAGACTCATTCAATTCATGTAACGTTACATATAGAAAAGCATAACTCGTATGATTAACAAACTCACTTGCCATTGAATGTCCTGCGTCTGTCATTGCCAGTAGTCGCGTTAGCATTGTTAGCTCGAAGTACACTTTATTCATCTGTCAGTCTTTCTACGTTATTTAGGCCGCGGGGAAGTGGCTTGTTTGAGTTTGTAGTGTTCATTATAGTACATTTCACACAAGTACGTTTGTTTTGCTAAAGGCCGTTACTCTATCATTTAAGTGTTTTAAAAGCTGATTCATAGTTTAGCTAACAACACTTACTTGACATTGAGACGGAGCGGCCAGACACGCAGTTGTCTGGCTGCTCTATCCGGTGCTTTTTCAGCGGACATGGTGCCATGTTGAAGACTATTTGTGCTACTGGCATTACAAGGTCATGACACATGTGTGACACTGAGCTAACTGCACATTATGTCTGCATTACGTTACAGGCAGAGACTATGTCGCACCTGCCGCCGCTGCAACCGCCGCCTCCGGGCGCATTGTGGCTGTCATCGGTGCCGTTGTCGACGTTCAGTTCGATGAGGACCTTCCTCCCATTCTCAACGCCCTGGAGGTCGCCGGCCGTGAATCCAGGCTAGTCCTGGAGGTGGCACAGCATCTTGGTGAGCAACTCATAACATAAGTCCTGCATCCGTATGAGCAGACAGAAAACGATACGTTTATACAGTGGACAATAAACTAAACAAATGTTTGTGTTTAGGGGAGAACACAGTGCGTACCATTGCTATGGATGGTACTGAGGGTCTGGTCCGTGGACAGAGAGTTCTGGACACTGGTGCCCCCATCAGAATCCCAGTGGGTCCCGAGACTCTGGGTAGGATTATGAATGTCATCGGTGAGCCCATTGACGAAAGGGGTCCCATCTCCACCAAGCAGTGAGTTTACTTTGAAAATAACATTGGATTACAATATTGTAATGACAATGTCTTGTAATTGACAATATAAGAAGGGGCAATGAGTAGCAGGTGTTAAAGAGCTTGCCATGCTTACAAATGTTGAGCTTTAAAAATCAGTTGGCTGGCAAAAACAAGTTTGCTCTTTTGAATAGCTGCAAGTTGTCCCTCTCCCCTCCCTCAGGACTGCACCTATCCATGCTGAGGCCCCTGAATTCACTGACATGAGTGTGGAGCAGGAGATCCTGGTGACTGGCATCAAGGTGGTGGACTTGTTGGCCCCCTATGCCAAGGGAGGAAAGATTGGTATGTGCTTAAACATGAATGTTTGCTCACAATTGTGGTTCTACAGTATATTCAGTATTGTATACTGTAGTCTTTGAAGCTACTTGGTAATATCATTAAAACTAATCCTACATTTCTCATGGTCACAGGTCTGTTTGGTGGTGCTGGTGTGGGCAAGACTGTATTGATCATGGAGCTGATCAACAACGTGGCCAAGGCCCATGGTGGTTACTCTGTGTTTGCCGGTGTGGGAGAGCGTACCCGTGAGGGAAACGACTTGTACCATGAAATGATTGAGTCCGGTGTAATCAACCTGAAAGACACTACCTCCAAGGTGAGGATTTTGGCCAGCCTCCACAAAAAGAATTAAACTTGAAATTGTGGCACTTTGGGGGGAGAGAGAGAGAGAGAGAGACAGAGACATCAAGCACTCACCTGAACTGTTGTCCCTGCTAGGTGGCGCTGGTGTACGGACAGATGAATGAGCCCCCTGGTGCCCGTGCCAGAGTGGCTCTGACTGGACTGACCGTAGCAGAGTACTTCCGTGACCAGGAGGGTCAGGATGTGCTGCTCTTCATCGACAACATCTTCCGCTTCACACAGGCTGGCTCTGAGGTCTGTGAAAACTCCCATCATGTCTGTCAGTAGCAAAAGCGCAGGAAATGTTTCTCTAAAGATGCATTTGTAACAGCTGTTATTAGGTTGTGTGTGTGTGTATATATATATATATATATATATATATATATATATATATATATATATATATATATATATATATATATATATATATATATATATATATATATATATATATATATATATATATATATATATATATATATATATATATATATATATATATATAAAAAAAAAAAAATTAAATAGATGTTGGAATGACATGCTTGATGGTGACCCGAGTCATCTTACTTCTCAGGTGTCTGCCCTGCTGGGTCGTATCCCCTCTGCTGTGGGTTACCAGCCCACTCTGGCCACTGACATGGGTACCATGCAGGAGAGAATCACAACCACCAAGAAGGGTTCAATCACATCTGTGCAGGTAAATGACTTAAATTAGGATAGCTGACTCATTGTGCCAGTGCATGTTAACCCATCATTGTCCTTGCTAAAACAACTTTAAAAGACAATTGAAATAATAAAACTAATGTAGAATTGGATCATTGCTAGTAGAGGGTTCATTATTTTAGTTCTGCGTTACTTAATGCATGATGACCCAAAGGGAAATTTGCCACAATTAAGATTGACAAAGTCTCAATTCTCTCCACCAGGCCATATATGTGCCCGCTGATGATTTGACTGACCCTGCCCCCGCCACCACCTTCGCTCACTTGGATGCCACCACTGTGCTGTCCCGTGCTATCGCTGAGCTGGGTATCTACCCCGCTGTCGACCCCCTGGACTCAACCTCCCGTATCATGGACCCCAACATTGTCGGTACCGAGCACTACGAAATTGCCCGTGGTGTGCAGAAAATCCTTCAGGTTTGGGACTTAATATCTTGAAACTGAATTTTTATTTTGGTGGGACTAACAAAACATTTATCAGGCTTACGTATTTACTTTCCTTCTGTAGGACTACAAGTCCCTGCAGGATATCATTGCCATTCTGGGTATGGATGAGTTGTCTGAGGAGGACAAACTGACTGTGGCCCGCGCCCGCAAGATCCAGCGTTTCCTGTCCCAGCCCTTCCAGGTGGCCGAGGTCTTCACTGGCCATATGGGAAAGCTGGTGCCCCTCAAGGAAACCATCAAGGGCTTCAAGGCTATCCTTGCCGGTAAGTGGTTTAGGAAACTGATGTGATTTGTTAAAGTACTTAATTATTCACATTTCTAGATTGTGTCCCTCCTAATTTTTTCTTTGGTACCTGTTTCCATGTAGGCGAGTACGATAGTCTGCCCGAGCAGGCCTTCTACATGGTTGGTCCCATCGAGGAAGTCGTTCTGAAGGCCGAGAAGCTGGCTGAGGAGCACTCATAAACCTCTAAACATTCTAACTGTTGTGGAGAGAGAAATATGGAGAGCGGTTCTGCGTTTAGGAGCCCTTGGTTTGTAAACATGTCAAAATGTACCTGTCTAGTCATCCTGAAAGAAAGTTCTATTTAATGTTTCCAATGAAAGATGGAATAAAACGCTGTCTTTACACAACATGTCAACTGTATATTTCTTATATGCTTAGTTTAAGACTCCTGTTTCCACTGGTGACTATTATGGAAATGGCTGTCCTTATCCACTCTGACCACAGGATGGCAGTCTTGAGTCGTTGAAACTTTATGAACCGTGTTGCAGCTTACATTTTTACTTTTTCATTCAAAAAAGTAAGCGGTACAATTCCAGTGATGTTTTCCCATCAACTTTAACTTGTGCATTATTCATCCTACTTTAGGCTTGGTAGGACACCGCCTACTGTATGCTCAGCAAACCACTCTGCAGGGCTTTGTAGTCTTACTCGGCCCTGTTTCTGTACAGGGAGTGACGTTTTGTCTGGACGCTCTTGATGATGCAAGAGTAGAAATTCATCAGTATTTAGGAGATACCTGGAGTTTCTCGGGCATCGGAGGTAGACAGTCTGCCTCGAACGGCCAGTAAACTGAATCGGCAGGAGAGTCGTTTTTTTTTTTTTTTTTTTTTTTCTTTTCCCTCCTCCTCCTCCGTCTTGTGGTCATTATCTTGTCCAAAAATACAGCAAAACTTGTTCAGAGCTGACAGATGGCAGCTCGATGGATCCGCATTTTTCTCGGAACCGCTGAAATAAACTGCACTAGGCATAAGCTGGTAAGCTGTTTTACAGGTATACCACGGTATGAAAGTCTGTTTTAAAACCACTAAAATGTTCAGTTGTCATTCCTGCTGTTTGAGTTGTCGCGCTACCAAAAAAGCAGACCCCAAACCAACAAATTCAAGGTAACTCTGTATTTGAACGTTTGCAATCGGCTATGACAGTTAACGTAGCATGTGTAACAACAATAGTGAAATAATGACTTCAGGCTGCTACAAAGGCAGATAACATGGCTATCAACTATTTTCCTTCCTAACGTAACTTCAAACAAACACATTCTGCAAAGTTAGTACTTTTACTGTGGTGTTAAAATCAGTTGAGCTGGTGTCACGTCTAAGTAAACATTGTGTACATTTGGTTTTGTGACTATTGTACAGTGTGCACAAAGTAAACACTTTCCACATGTGTGAATTTACATTGAGAAATTAAATTGTAGCACTGATAAGGGTAATTGTAGATATTTTTACATTAAAAACAATTAGATCATGTAATTTATTTAAATGTTAAATCCAGTGCTTTATCAAAAGGGCACATTTTTTTAGACCAGTTAACTCATTCTGGTTAAATTAACATGTCTCTTTTTAGGGGGATCCACATCAAAAAATACAATTGTATTTATTTCAACTTAATATGGTACACGTTTAAAAATATGCCAAATATTCTATAGGCTATGCTGTTTAAAATAAGTGTTCAATGGAGGAAATTCTTTTTTTTCTACCCAGACATTTCAAGATCATGCATTGTAAAGCTATAATTGCAATACGCAAAACTGGTATTTGTCTAAAGTTATACTGTCAGAATCTTATACTGGCCTATGCCTAAACCGCACATGATTAGATAAGTGTTTTCATCTTTAAAGTATTGGGGAAAAAAATAAGGCACACCAATGGTTGTAAGGTAATTTCCACTGGAAGTAGACTTCAAAGTAAGTAAAAAATGTTGCACCTTCTGGCTTAAATGTCTTACATTCAGATGTGCTTAAAGATCATTGATCTTGAAACCCATGCACATTGTGAGATGAGCTTCCTAGCTACTGTAGCAGGCAGTAGTGAGTGTTGGCTACAGGTCTGATAGTGCTGACTAAAACTCCACAAAAAGGTTGATTAGCATCCTGCAGCACAATCTGTCACAACCAGTCCACTTAGTTTTTAGGTGTATGTCTCCTGACAGCCTACAGTCACAGCAGGCAGGAGAAAATATGTAATACTATAGTCAAAAGTTTAAATCAGTCCAGTCTCTGCTGCTTTTGTAAAAAAAAAAAAACTAGTGCACTTAAATTAGAAGTACAAGGAAAAATCACTAACAAAGCAAAACTTTAAACTTTCAATGTGGATAACAAACCAACAGTCCTGCTCCATATGTACTTTTAATCAAGTCTGAATCTGGCTGTTTTTTATTGCTCCTCCCTAACCTTTCACACATGCCTATCATCAAGGCCAACCGCATTAGTATGAACAAATCCCTATCTACCTGTAGATAAGGTGGCCCTGAATATGTACACAATGTAACTGCTTGTGAGCAAAGAAAGTATTCAGAGAAGAGAGACACTGTAATGTTTTAATATTGTAATTTTTATTTAACAGCATATCAGCCAAATGTTTGTTACACAAACATGCGTGACAGTATCAGTAATACTGTTATTATGCAAATTGTATAAAATGTGCACACGTGGATACAAAAAAACCCAGGATAATTCATTGCTTCTGCTTGGCAATAGGAATGGCTTCTAGGTTTATGAGATAATCAGTGAAACAGGATGGCATGTACGACAGCGGCAGCCAGAAAAGCTTGGCGTCCCAGCCTGGGGAGTAGCGGGTGCGGGGCCGCACAGCGGATACAGCATGCTCCATACAGCTGACCACCTTCATCAGATCTCCATCACTCATCTTGGAAACTTTGTCTGATATTACTGCTAAGGCTAGGAGGGAAAATGAGTGAAATAAATAAATGAACAACAATATGCATGAATGAAGGAGAAAAAAAAAAAAAAAAAAAAAAACTTTGATCCAAACTTACACTTTTTTAGATATTCAGTTCCATAGTCATCCTGGGTCTCCTTGGGCAGTCTTTCCCACAGCATATTCACATTGTTGGTTAGGATAGTAGTGTCAGTCACATTTGTTTTGAAGAAGCCTGGTTCAATGCAGAGGACTTTGACACGGAAAGGCACCATGTTTAACCTAGGCAAAACATTGTATTTAATCAGGGCTGAAAATCTTTGCTCTGACGTATTGACGTTATTGATTGTGTGAGTTAATGTTTCACCTGAGGCTGTCATTGAAAGCCTCCACACCATACTTAGAGATAGTGTATGGCCCTCCTGTAACACTGATCCTCCCAAACACACTGGCTACATTGACCACCCTTCCCCTGGCCTTCTTAATTAGCGGCAGGACGCTCAGGGTCACTGCGATCACTCCATTCAGGTTGACGTCCAGCATGGACTTGTAGTCATCGATGGTCAGCCAATCACACGGGGCAGAGGGAACAGACACGCCTGCATTGTTCACTACAGCCCATAAGCCTAGAAGGATCACACAGAGAACATCCAGTCAATAAAACAATTTTTAACACGTTTAAGTTTTTCCCCTATCAGGTTTCTTCACAACTAGCAGAGTTGCACCAGACAGAGAGCAGAAAGAATACAAAGCATGTTAATACAGGCTGAATACCTTTCGGATGAGAGGAAAGAGTTGTATGTTGGACTGGCATCGGTATAGGCTGGTTAAATGTGTGACAGTGTGTGCTTTTGGGATCGTGGATATCGAACAGCAGCATTTTATGGAAGCAGAACACTGAGAAACAGTATAGCTTTGTGAGGTTGTGCTCAGTGTTGGACAAATTTGATGGAAACTCCAGATCACCAAAGTTATTACAGTTCATCCTGATAGGAAGGTAAATGTCTATACTAAATTCCATGCCAATATATCCAATAATTGTTCAGAAATTTTACTTGAAACCACAAATGCCAACCTCATGGTGGCTCTAGAGGACAAGTCAGTAGACTTCAAACTCTGGGGACCAATTATGGCTGTACAAAATGCTCTGGCAATCAATCCAATAGTTACACATTTCAGTCTTGACCAACAAAGAGACGGTTAACACTTCACACTCACCACGCTCGCCAACTTTGTCCTTGATCATCGCTGCAACTTTGGCAACGCTGTCCTTGGACCTAACATCTAGGTGTGTTGTGATAATATTGCTGGAGCAGGCCTTCTTCAGATCCTCTTCTCCCCTCTCGCTGAAACACGAGGCGATCACTCTGAACCCCTTCTTGTCAAGATGGCGGGCCAGGAGGTTGCCAAAGCCAGAGTCGCAGCCTGTGATGTACACATACTTGTTGCCCTTGTCAGGGACCCTGGGTAGCTCCCTAACCCAGCGGTACAGGTAGTAGATAACCACCAGCCCTAGCAGATACAGGTACATAGCTGTAGGAACAAAGAGGGAAGACATCACATTCAATTTTCTCAAGTACTGCACTTCAGTTTTAAAGGTACTTGTTATATACTCCACTACATTTATGAGGAAATGCTGTACCTTCTCCTTTTAACTGTAGTTTTCTCTGCAGATATATTTTCCATTCACAAACACATGATCGATTGTTTGGATGCAATGCAATCCTAACCGACATTATATAAAATGGTTTAAATTAGCTCCACTCTTTTTACACACTGTAGTTCATGCAATACATTTCAATTTTAAAAGTAACTTGAATAAATGTACATATATGAAAAACTATAGCAGAGTAAATTGTGTCCTCATAAAGACAATAAAGCTTTCACAAATCTAAAAGTGTGTTTTAGACATAATTTACCTTAATGACTAACACTCATTCAATACAGTAAGAGGTTCAAAAAAACGGAGGATCAGTCACTTAGCTAGCAATGTAAAGTGTGTTTCCCTGCTGAATCGGAGTTTGAAGTTCCCCTTAACTGCCGAATCGGACGCCAACTTCAGCGTCGTGCGGAGTAAGCCATTTGTCTGACGACTTCCTATTTGTGATTTACGTTAATATGACAAATGACGTAGCTTGTAAATTAAATTAACGTCGTCATTCACTGGCTTCACAAACTTTGGCGATACTAGATTGCGCAACTTCAAAGTTCATTTACCCGTTAACGGGTAAATGAACTTTGGATAAGGTAGCAAATTAAAAGTCAACTGTGTCCGTTTTAGGACTATAAAAACGATTTCACGTTATAATTAGAAGACACATTTCATATTCGGATAGCGGTAGGCTTCTGATTTAAAAGTTTATAGAAACTTAAATAAAAATGTCGCCAAACCAATTTAGCCTAACGATACTGTTCTGTCGCACATATCGGTTCCTAGCTATGCTAACGTTATATGTTACCAAAGTAAACGGAAACATAAGCTAATTATGATAAGCTTGCTAATTATGTAGTAGTAGTAGTATTTTTCTCTTCAGAGTTATCTCGCTAATCGTGTTAAAAGGACGGTAAATAATGATAGGCCTACCAAGTGTCATACCTGTTGTGCAGGTCTTCCTGGCCCGTCTCGGTCTCAGCTGAATATCACACAAAACGTTGCCAAAGAACCAGCTGAGGAGTGTACAGCCTGACCTAAACATCCATGAGCCTGACAGGAAAACAGCCTTTTCCACCAATAGAAGAATGGTCTGTCACACTGCAGGCGAGGGGCGTAACTTGAAGCAGGGCAGGGGGCGTAACTTGAAGGGTTACAGGCCGCAGACTTCTGCAGTTTTAAGTTACACGGAAAATAAATAAATAAATACACAAATGACTCAATGTATAAATAACGAGTCACTGTTAATCACCAGTGCTGTGCCCCTTTCACGCAAAAGGTTCTAGAAAACCTTGGAGTGTTTCCATCTGATGTGCAGTCAGACTAGAATGGGTTGTCTATGACGTTGGTCTGTTTGCTACAGTATTTAAAGTAGCCTATAACTAGGCTTTTAACACAGGATCAGGGAGGGCTCTGGGGGCTCTGTTTCCTTGTGCCAGTTATTGCAAACAGAGACTAATGAGGTTTATTATTTATTTTACCTGTATGGAAATGGATCGTGTCCCGCATACATTATGGTTGCTGATGACTGAC